>JAQZBX010009357.1:28020-46370 GCA_029593785.1 Cabassous unicinctus
ACTGATCTAGAAGGACTGGGGTAGGCTTTGGGCATCTCTTCTTTTAAAAATAAGCTCTACAGTAAAATCTGGTAGATTTCAAAGTTTGAAAACTTCTGTAATAAAGTATAAAATAGGAGAGGGATAATGATTTATTTATTTTCTGAATTGAATTTGGAGCATGCTTTTTCTCAATACCTCCATTGTCCAAAAAAAAAAGACACCAAAAGACTTAGAGGCCCTCAGATGACAGATGCTATGGAAATACAAAGTATTATGGGTATTTTACCTGTTTCCTATGTAAAACAACTATTTATATTTCTTTTTAGAAATAGGTTATTTTAGAAATGTAAATCGCAGAGCCTCAAAATGAATTCACTATGACTCCTACAGCAGGCACAGTTGATTTCTGGTGTCCTCTAGGTGGGTTCAAATGCCAAGTGGCTGACCAACATTCTAGATTTGTAAGTTACTTGTTTGATAGCTACACTATATCATTTTAAGTAGGATTCTGTAAGTTCAAAAGGTTCAGACAGTTTAATTATTTAAACTATGAAGTGTGCAGACTGGGAATTTCAGATTTTTCATTCTTTGCGCTATTTTAATAAACTGAACAGAATCAGGCAAAGGGTTTATTGGACCCTAGCCAAACTTTTTATAACCTCATAGATAAAAACAGTGTAGCTTGCCATTGCTTATGGGTATTAGTTTGGCTGCCAAGTCTGACTGACCCTACAACTCACTGGTGTGTGGTTACTGATATGGACTGACCTTTGAATGATGACTAACAGGACCTGCAGTGTTTACAGCTCCTAGGTTTCAAAAAGTCTTTCTTCAAATCCAAGCGCCTCCTCTACTCTTTACTGTACTGTATTGTACTGTATAGGGATCATTTGCTTATTATCAGTATCCAGTGTACATTGTTTTGCATTTTTTATCTGTAAGTATCCTAGAAGCGTTTATTCTGGTTACTGGTTTCCAACTGGTTTCCTTTAGTTAGAAGCTCAGTGACTCCCTTTGTTTTTGAGTGTTTGCTCTTTTGAAATATATAATTTTTATTTTGTAGTATAAAATATACTTAACTACACATATACAATGTGGAAAATTGGAAAACAGAAAAGCAGAGGGAAAAACCTCCTACAATTCAATTTCTCAAATATAGTTACTATAAACAATTTGATGAATGTCTTTATTGACATATTTTTCCTGTGTATATTTGCCAAACTGGTATTACCTTTGGCCTGTTGTTTTGTAACCTGCTTTGATCATATAAAATATACTATGAACAATTTACCACAGGTCAGTAAGAATTTTTTTCCCGCAACATAATTTTAAATAGCTGCACAGTATTCTACCATATGGATGTAACATTATTTAATCAGTTCCCTATTATGAGAAATTTATGTTACTATAAAAAAACACTGCACTGAATGTTTACACACAATCACACACATCCATGATTATGACTTTTAGATAAATTCGAGAAAGATGAAAGGGAATGAGTGTTTTTTAAAAATTCCTCTCTAATAAAAAGCCTTGTCACTATATGCTTATACTAGTTAACATGGATTATTATACTTCTTTTAAATATTTATCAATTTGAATGTTTAAAAAATATATTGAAAGATAAAAAATAAATGTTTTTGTTACCTGTAAGTTTGAATGCTTTTTCTTTAGACTTACTTTGTATATTTGTTTGTTTGTTTGGCTCATCTTTTTTCTTATTGATTTATAAGGCCTTTGTATATATTAAGCACATCAATTCTTTTTCGTGTATACTGGAACTACATTTCCCACATTACTCTTTGCCTTCTAATTTTGTTTAAACATACAGAAGTTTAAAACTTTAGTCAAATCTATTAATATTTTTCCTTGTCACTTATACGTCAGTGTTATAAAAGCTCCCCCATCCTTAGAATACATAAATGCTCATATATAGTTTCTTCTAGCCTCTTTATTTAGGTATTATATATTCATTAAATTTAACATATTAATTCATCTGGGCTTTATTATGATAAAAGCCGTGATATTGAAATCTAACTTAATTTTTCTAAATTATTAGTCTATTAAGCAAAGTGGCATTTGTTGAATAATTATAGATTCTAGAGTGCATGGAGGCAAGGACAATGTCTATCTTCTTTTCTATTTTATTCTCAAAGCTTAGCACAATGACTGGCAGGCCCATGGTTGCTCAGAGAAAACATTTAATAGTCACTCTTGAATCCTTTCTTTCCCTCACTCCCCACCTATTAAGTCAGCAGTCCAGAGGTTACATCTTCATCTCTGCATCTCCACTGCTACTACCTCTACGAGGCCAGCATCTACAAATGGCCTCCTAATTGGTCTCTTTCGCCACACTACAGTACATTCTCCACCTGCAGCCAGTATAATCTTTTACAAACATAAATCAGCTCCCAATGCAACCTCTCATTTTCTTTGCTGAAAATCTTCCCAGTGGCTTCCCCCCTGCATCTGGAATAAAATCTAATATCCAAACTTCTTACTATGGCCTACAAGGCCCTACGTGATCTGGCTCCTCCCTTCCTCTTTGACCTTATTTATCCTCTACCTTCCTGGTAGTTACTTTGTACCAGCTATTCTGGTTTGATTTTTGCTTCTGCAACACACCAAGCTTGTTCCCGCCTCACTGCCTTTGCACTTGCTAGTCAGAGACGACTCTGCCAGGAAAGCTCTGCGCTTGTCACAGCTGGTTTCTTTTCATTATTCTGGTTTTTTTCCTCAAATGTACCTCATCAGAGAGGCCTTCCGTCACTGTCCTATTCAAAGAATGTTCCCCGTCTTTCTTTATTACCATATCCTATATTATTGTATTCATCAAAATTATTGCTAACGGAATATAGTTTATTGTTTTGGGTAATCAATTTATTTTATGTCTCCTCTCATTAAAACATAAGCTCTGAGAGATGAGGGAACTGGGCTTCTAGGTTCACTGCTCTTTCCCAGTGTCTAAAACAATGTCAGGCCCATGTCAGAGGCTCAAGAAACATTGGTTCATGAGTGAGTAATGAAAACTTAATATATAAATGTTGAGTGAATACAAATCATTTTTCCTGATTTGAAGTGACACTTCTATCAAATACTAAGGACATACATATTTTTTAAACACATTTCTAGAATTTATATTCTCTTCTATTGACTGGTATGTCTACTGACCTCATTTCAACATTTTTATAGCATTATGGTACAATTTAATATCTGACAGTACAATCTTACCACCATTTTTTCAAATAATTTCTCAACTATTTTTGTCTTATTATACTTTATTTTAGTTTCTGAGCTGCTAAAACAAATACCATATAAAAGGTTGGCTGAACAAAAGGAATTTATTGGCTCATGGTTTCAGAGGCTACAAGGCTTGTTTCCTCCAGGGATTGGTATATCCTGGTTGCCTGGCAATCTTGGGGTTCCTTGGCTCTTCCATTACATGGCAATGCACATAGCGGCATCTTCTCCTTTCTATTCCATATTACATTGACTTCCAGCTTCTGGCTGCTCCCTGTGGCTTTTTTTTCACCCATGTTCGAATTCCATTCTGCTTATAAAGGACTCCAGTCATCCAGATTAAGGCCCAACCTGATTCAGGTGGGCCACACCTTAACTGAAGTAACATCTTCAAGAAATCCTTTTTGCAATGGGTCCATACCCATGAAAATGTGGACCAAGATGTAGAATATGTACAAACTGGGGGATACAATTCAACCCATCACATACCATAAATAGCTGCTCACTGTAGAATAATAATAATGTAGTTCCCATTTAGTGACTTAACCATAATGCTTTGTCATTGGCAATTTATTCTAGGCCAACAGCCCAATTCATATCAGCAATCAATGACTTCAGGTTCAGGTGAGAAAGATCCTTAAATTATGGAGTCTTCTTGGTTACTGCCTTCTTTTAGGGTATTGAAAACATACTGGATTAACTGCAGTAATGGCTCTGACTTATTCATGTCTCCCTGTATCTTTTGGAAGTATCCTCCTGTACTGATTCTGGGCTTGACCATGTGACTTGCTTTGGCCAGTGGGTCAATACTAATATTATATAAGCAGAAGCTTGAAAACCACATGTGCATGGGGGTTTACCCTCTTGTTGCTCCTATAGCCCACCATATGAACAATCCTTGCCTGCTGGATGATGACAGACACTTGGCCTAGTTGCTCCTTCACTCCAGCTGATAGCTATCCAACCACTTAAAGCAGAGCTGCCTAGCTAACCTGCAGCTGACCAGAGTGAGTCCAGCTGGGAACAACAGAACAACTGCCCTTCTGAGCATAGCCCAAAATTGCCAGCCCATAGAATTGTAAGCTATATCAATGATTGGTGTTTTAAGTCACTAAAGTTTGGGGGTGGTAGGTTACACAGCACAAACTAACTGAGAGATCTGGTGTGTTTTCCACTCACATATTCTCATACTCACCTCACACACATGCACATATATCAATATTACTAATTGGAGAGTAAGAGAAATACTTGGATCACATTGTGTTCCTACCACAATTCTGCTTAGGAATATAATGGCCCGTAGAAATAGGGCAGGAAAAAGAAAAGAAATTTGGATTATGATTATTTGGGGACATTTCTACAGACCACAATATCACTCATGAAGAATATTTAGTGGGCCCATAACTTGGAGGAAATACATGGTGAATATGAAATTGCCCTATTCGAACACTATGTGACCCCACTGCCATGGGCCGTTCATATCAACTTCTTCTACCTCATTTCATATTTGAGGCTTTTTTTGTAGCTTGAGAACTAAGCAAAGTAAAAAAGGAAGCAGAGTAGCTCCAAACAATGTGGTGACTCCCACTAAAAACCTAACCAAAAAATTGCCTTCATGAGGAAACTAGGCATTCATAAAGAGGCAGCACGATAAATTATTTTTCCAATATATAAACTTAAATATATTTTACAATTGGAAATTTTTCATAAAAAAGATTTTAATAAATTAAAGAAATTATTACAGAATTATTCTCTGGGAAAAAGTCCCCAAATTTTTCTTTAACTTGAAGAATGAGCTCTCATTTCCTGTTTAGATTATGGAACATGTAATTGCTTTTCTAGGAAAACAAAGACTTTAGAAGTTTGGTTTCTTTAAAAAAATTGTTCAGAAAAATAAGGTTAAAAAAAGGGAAATTCCCTTTAAAAATTTCCCGAGAATTTCATTAGCGTGAGGTTGTTATTGATGTTCAGGTCATTCTTTTTAGATAGTTGATGATTTTTTTTAAAGCCTCGCCCCTCCATAGTTATATTGTAGGGCTGAATGGTGACTTTTGAGTCAGGCTATGGCTTGCCTTTATGATGAAGATAAATGCCACGTGGCTGTTTTTACAACTTAGAAAATGAAAAATGCTTATATTACTTGATAAGTGATAAAACAATATCTATCTCTAATGCATTTTTTGTCCTCTAAGAGGCAGTTTTTTAAATCTTAAATATAGACAGCTTTTCAATAGTGAAATGACTAGTGGAAAGAATTCAGCTCTATCATTCATTGAACAATTATTCTGTTCCAGGCCAATGCAGAGAAGGTAATGCAAAGCTGAATAAGACAAGGTTCCTGCCCTCAAGGAGCTAAACCATCTTCAACAAGATGGACTCCATTTAGTCTTCTCTGCTGAAGAAAAGAAGAGATTTGAAAGTACACCTACTTTCGAAATTCAGTGACAGAAAGAAACAGGGCATAGTGGTGTTTTGATAGATTTTAAGAGAGAAGAGGAGAAAAAGATTGGTCAAATGTACAAGTTCAATGAATGGAGGCTCATTTTCAAAAAATGACATAGGCAGTAACCATCCTGTCACCCCAAATGTTTTAAAACTGGCTATTGTGTAACAAAAACCTAAAGAAATCCAATGGAATGTGATAGTGATTGCTGTTTTCCTAAATATGACATTAAACAAGTTTTGATTTGTAGTCCATTCTGCTTCTCCATTCCTTCTCCCCCAGCTTACGCACACATATGCTATTCTTAATATCATACAAGACATCTCTTCAAGTTTTGAAAAAAGAATGAATAAAATAATAATATATTTTATTAAAAATTAAATTTCAAGTGCCAACAGCTTATAAGCAAGAGTAAGATCAATGTAGTTAAACCTCTATATCAGAAGTTGAGTGATACTGCAAGTCACATTGTAGCCTTGGCATTCTTTAGGGGCTGTTGTTATAGTGACCATATTTCCAAACCCAAAATTGGGGTGTTGGCTTTGACTTCTGGACAGAGTACATGATATTAGGACTTTGATTGGAGACAAGGGTTATGTGATCATTAAACAAATAGCACATTATTCCCATTAATGTCGGTGGTATATGATGTGTCCTGTACTTGCCCCTTCATACTTGCCCTAATGCTAAAGGACCACAGTATTGACAGCCCCCATTAATCCCACATTTATTCCATCATCATGTTGCTTAGAGCACACACTCGGCTCAGTAGTCGTACTCAAGGGTAAACAGTGTGTGTGTGCTAGTTTTTCATGTAAAAGTTCTCACGCCTTACTTCACATAATATTATGAACTATTATTTTAATGGAGGATCCACAAATGCTTTCTTGTCCTTAACAACCCCAACTATGTATAGGTCATATATTCTAAGCATAGGTGTTTGTATAATTTCAGAAAACAGTATAAGGTAGAGCTTGTGCTAGTTTCAGCCACAACATGCAGCTCCTGGAGCATATCCTTTTTCCACTAAGGGATCCTTCCTGGGTTAAATTTTTGTGGGGTCACGGAGATTCCAGCACATTGGCAGAGTTAAGTTAAATACTTAAGCAGTGTAGTTATATATGTTCTGTGTAGTGTCTTCTCATTAGTTAGAATAAAATACTGATAAAAAATAAATATTAGTCTATCTGAACTGCTGTCATTTAAGCTGTTTGTTATTCATTTTCATATTTCCACAGATAGCTTTTTAGGCTTCTAACATTCTGTGGTTTTACTGCTTTTATGTCTTACTGGTCCAACAATCTCAATAATTGAGAGGAACAGTTCCCCCAATTTCTCATACACTATGACCTGTTTTTACTTTTTAAATAAGTTTTTTGAGGTATAATTTACATATAATAAATGCGCCCAGTTTATGAGTTTTGACAAATGTGTATTCCTGTAAGCACAATCACAATCAAGGCAGAGAACATTTCTTTTTTATCTTCAGTATAGACAGCTTCTCCTCGTGCCTCTTTACATTTCCCTTACCCTTGGACAGAGGCAAGGAACAATGATATATTCCTTGTCATTAAAGATTATTTTGCCTGCTCAAAATGTCATAAATATGGAATTAATCACTATATACACTTTGTGTCTCAGGCTTATTTTGTTTTGTCTAATATTTCTGAGATTTATCCACTTTGTTGCACATATCAGTAGTTTATTTGTTGTACCGCTGAGTAGTAATCTGTTGTATGGAAATAATAATGTGTTTTGAGTTGTCTCTGGTTTTGGGCTATTATGAATAAAGCTGCTATGAACTTTCATGTACAAGTCTTTTTGTGGATATCTGTTTTTTTATCTCTTTGGAGTAAATACTAGTGTATAAGTCAGGATTTTCTAGGGAAACAGAACCTCCAGGAGATGTATATATATATATATATATATATATATATACACACACACACACACACACGGATTTATATATACGTATACATAATGTAAATATTATGAGTTTAAAAAAAAACCCAGTTGGCTCATGTGACTCTGGGGATGGGCAAGTACAAATTCTGCAGGATAGGCCACAAGCTGGGAACTCTGAGAAAGGTTTTCGATGAATTCCCCAGGAGAAGCTGGCTGGCTGAAGTGGAGATGGAAATTTTCTCTTCTGACTCATGAAATCATCACTTCTCCTCTTAAAGCCTTCAGCTAATTGGATGACACTTCTCTCATTGTTGAAGGCAATCTTCTCAGTTGATTGTAGATGTAATAAGCCCTAGATGCAATCAACTTACTGATGATTTAAGTCCACAAAATATTCTCACAGTAACAATCAGGCCAGTGCCAAACAACTGGACACCATAACCTGGCCGAGTTGACACATGAACTTAATCATCAAACCTAGGTATTAAATTGCTGGGTAGCAAGTAATTGTGCTTTTTAATTTAATTTTAAAAATGCCAAACTGTTATCCAAAGTTATTGTATCATTCTACATATCATTTGTGTTGTATTGACATAAAATAAACTGCAATAAAGTATATAATTTAATAAGTTTTGGCATAGGTATACCTCCACAAACTCATCATCATAATCAACACAATCACTATATCCACCATCCCCCAAATTATCCTTAGGACCCTTTGTAATCTTGCCCCCATTTTTCATTCTGGCCAGTAATATACGAGAGTTCTAAGTATGCCACATTCTCATCAACATTCTTTAAGGTCAGTCTTTTTAATTTTAACCATTCAAATAGGTGAATAGCGGGTTTTTTTTGTGGTTTTAATTTGCATTATCCTAATGACTAATGATGCTGAATATATTTTATGTGCTTATATGTCATCAATGTATCTTCTTTGGTAAAGTATCTGCTCAAATATCTTACTCATATTTTATCATGTTGTTGGTTTTATTATTGATATTGAAATTTCTTTATATATTCTAAATACAAGCCCTTTATCAAATACATGATTTGCAAATAAATTCTCCTTGTCTATGACTTATGTTTTCTTCAATAAAACTGTATTTCAAAGAACAAACGTTTTTAATTTTGATGAAGTCCAATTTAATTTTTCTTTTATGGTTTTGTACCTAAGAGATTATTAATTTTACTTTTGTATCTAAGGAAATTTTGTTTAACCTGAGGTCACAAACATTTTCTCTTAAGTTTCTTTTAGAATTCTTATAGTTTTAGGTTTACATTTAGGTCTCTGATCCATTTTGTGTTAATTATTGTATATTGTATGAGGAATGGGTCGAAGTTTTTTTTGCATATGGATATTCAACTGTTCTATTTGTTCAGAAGACTGTCCTTTCTCAACTGAATTTCTTTTCCACCTTTGTCAAAAATTAGTTGTCCATATATGTATAGGTATATTTCTGGACTGTCTACTCTGTTCCATTAATGTATTTTCCTAGTATTAATGAAATACAACATTGCCTTTATTACTTTACTTTTATAATAAATCTTATGTTCAGGCAGTGTTAGTTATCTAATATTCTTCCTTTTCAAAGTTGTTTTGGCTATTCTGGGTCCTTTGTATTTCTATGTGATTTTATGATCAGCTTTCTAATTTCTATGAAAATCCCTGCTGAAATACTGATTAAGATAGAGTTAATTCTATAGATAAATTAGTATTCGGACCCAAGAACATAGTATATATCTCCATTTATTAAGGTTCTCTTTAATTGCTCTCCATAATGTTTTATAGTTTTCAGTGTACAAATCTTGCATATCTTTTGTCAGATTTACTTCTATTTCATATTTTTATTCCATTGTATATTGTATTGGTTTTAATTTTGTAAAATGCTGCATACCAATCCATGATGCTTGTCTTGAGGAAAAGAAGTAAAAATTGTCTGAGTTACAAGTGAACTAGCCACTATTTCCATGTTATACCCTTTTATTTCAAAGAACAGAAACAAATTATGGTCATTCAGACTTGTGAATTTGGCTGTCATCATATCAAAAGTGAGCTTTTCACTTCAAAGAGAACAACAGAGAATAGTTGTTATTCATGATAAAATTGAGTTTGCAAGCAAAAATAAAATGTGGAAGAAACTTTCCAATGCATCAGCACTTTTCTGATGATATAAATAGAAATATTAGGAAATGATTTCTTTAAATACTGTGTAATGAAATCTGTCAATATTTGGAAGTTGTGCATAACTCAGTAAAGAAAAATTTTCCAACTGGCCAAACCATAATGTGACAAAATCATGTATGGGTAAAAGATTCATTCAAAGTTCAAATTAGACCAGAGAATTTTAATATAACAGATCATGAAAAATTCCTTGACATGGTTTTAGATTCTGCTATGCAACTAGCCTTTATGAAACTACCACTTGTTGAGTTTTGGTGTGGTATCAAAGAAGAATATCCACAATTATATCAAAAAGCTTCTAAAGTACTTTTTCTCCATTTTACACAGATTGAATGCAGAAGCAGATATGAGAATACAGATGATTTCCATTAAGCTACATATTACAGGGATTTGCAAAATGTGAAACAACGGCACTCTTCTCACTACATATTATTTGCTCTTGAAAATATAGTATTTTTCATAAAGCCTGCTAATCTGCAATGTGTTTTTATTATTTTAAAATAAAATAATATGTATATATTAAATTTTTCCCCTCAGTTTTAGTTTCTAATATGGCGAATATTGATAAATACAACCCACATAAACAAAAGTTCTTTGGGGTCTTCAATCATTTTGAAGGGTATAAAGTTGTCTAGGAAGAAAAAAAATGACAATTGCTGGTTGTGAGCAAAGAGATGGGTGGGTAGAATAATAGATTTGGGAGTAATCAGCATTTAGCTGGTAATTTAAACATGCATGTGAGTGAAATTTCCAAGAAAGAATTTATAAAGGGAAGAGAAAATACTCTTAAATAAGCCCGAGATTTAGTTCCTTAACCCATCTAAGTCTCATTCATTTTCTCATCTGATAAATGGGAATAATTTTCTATGCATTTAAGTATTTTTGTAAGTGAATTAGCATTTATAAAGTGGCTGGTCCAACATATGCATTCAATACCAATAATTATTTTATTTTTTTCCTCAGAAGGCTAAGAATAATTCGTTTCTTAGACATTCACCAGGTGACTCTTTAATTAGGTACTCTTAGGTTAGATACTTTGTGCTTTTAATAACCATGCAGATGATTTGGCTATGAGTAAACAGAGGACCCAACCTGAGAAATACTTGATCAAATAATTTGCACAAGTTCACCTAGCTTATAGCATACATGGAATAGAGCCATGTCTAATTCATTCAAACATGTTCTTGAGTCCTTACTATGTGCAGGCTATGTTCTAGGTTATGAAGAGCCAGTGGCTCACAAAATAGAACCACTCTTTCAACCATAACATGCTGTCTTTTCCTAATGGGATGAAGAATCATTGAGGTAAATTATGAATTGTTATGTTTCAATTTCAGCCATTGTAGTTTAAGAAAAATGACAATTATAGGCATCAATTATAGGCATCAATTGAAAAATATAACAAATGATACTGTCCCCAAGGTAATAAATTAAATGCCACATAAATCCACTAATAAAAGACAATTTAATTTAATGGAATTCAATGCAATATATTGTAGTATAATACAGCAAAAAACAATGCAACACAATTCAATGCAATGCAACATGGCACTGCACTTTTGACTATTTTAGTGCAATAGGATTAGCTGCAATATCATCTCAGGTCTTCAACTGTGGTGCTCTCTAGTGGCAGAAACTGAAATACATAATTGTGTGTGTGTGTAAGTTAGGTTATGTGAAGGATACAGCAGCACCCTCCATTGAAAGAGAACTCTGTTAGGATGGAAAGGGGTTAAGGTCCAGCTGACTGCCCCATTATACAGCAGAGGTCATGGATTATGGGACATACATGAGCCGCCACATGAGCTAGTGATGAGGTCTCTAATCATGTTGTCCATCCTACTGATTATTTTCAACATATTCTTTTGATTTGTGACTAATAAAAGAAGAATAGTAATCAGCCTGACTCTCCAGCCTACAAATGGGATATTGGTGTGGCAAATACAGAAGTGTGGGAAACTCTATGAAGGATTATGAAGAAATAGAAAAATCCAAATCGTCTCTTATAGAATCATCTCCCCTCCATGGTTTGAGAACTCCTAGGCTGGCTGGAGATAGCAAGGAAGAATGTTAATTTCAAAATTTCTTATTTTATAAAATGTATATTACAATTCAATCAATTTATATTTACTGAGCATCTACTATGCCTCAGGCTCCAATGAAACACACACACAGAAACACATGTTAAGCCATTTTATCTAGATAGTATGCCCTTTTTCCTCCCTCAAACATTTGCTGAAGATGATGAGAGCTTCTGTTGTGCTAGACACTTCCTTACGCTGTCTTATTTAATCCTCACAATCAACCAAGGGAGGTATCATTATCACTATTTGCTCTACTCAGGATTAGTAAGATTCAATAACAAGTCCAAGGTCACACTGCATCTTGGCAGCAGTGGTTTGAATCCATTAAACAAGAGAGTGGTAGGATATGTTGAAATAAAAAAGAGTGAAAAAGTTTGGAAGAGCCTGTTTCATTATGCCTTCACTTGAGGCACTCATTAGATTTGTCACTCCTCTTTTCTAATAAGATCCTTCCCATGTCACCCTCTTCTCTCTCTTTCCTCCCTGCATTCATAGAGCATCGCTTCCATGCCAGGTGCTGGTAATGGACTCTGAAGATACAAATGTGGCAGAGTAATTTACTATAATATTAATGTCTGTTTCTTCATATATTTTTCTCCTTGCATTCTAGGGAGGTAGTCTAGTTCTCGTGCTCCTTTGTCCCAGAGGAGGTGGAAAACAGAAGTTGCTGGAGGTCACCTTCATTCAAGTTTTTGTTTCTTTAAAACCTAAGATATTAAAGAGGTTGTGCTGGGGGACGGAGAGAAACAGGAAAAGAGAAAGCTGAGTTTTGGAGAATAAGGAAATAAAAGGGGATTTTTTTCCAGATTTGGACAGGGACTGTGCCAATGGATCTTGGGAATAGTTATGCCTCACCCTGGCATAGCCAGGAGTGGTAGCAAGGAGAAGGTGTATAGTGCACCTCAAGAATATGGAGCATCTAGACTTAGAAAAACACTTAAGACTCAGGACTATATAATTTGTCATTCAAAGAAGAACATTGTTGGGAAGGAAAGGGATTGCTATTAATAATTATGCCAGAACAATTGGTATAAATAAGGATGATCCTAAGCAAACTAGTACATACGGTCACCCTACCTAGGACTGCCTTGTCATAGAAACAGTGGAGGCACTGCCTTTAAGAGACAACAAGAGTTTGGACAATGAGGATTTTTAGCTTCAACCAGGAAATCAGAAGATTGAAGACCCTAATTCAGTTTTCCAGGCAAAACTAAGACTCTCAGATTTTAGCATGGGGTGGGGGGAAGCAAGTCCAGAAATAACCAAGACTGAACTGCCCAAGTTCTCAAACTTAGAATGAGATTTAAAGGAAATTCACTAATTTAACGTCTCTGAGTTTCTATGACAAGATTCACATGTTAAAACCAAAGATGAATAATATCCAGTTCCAACCCTTAAAGAGCTTATGTTCTAAGGAAGGAAACAGACAAACAGACATAGAAATATATAAATTGCAATACCAAGAGATAAGTGTTATTAAAGCATTCTCTAATAAGATAGCAAGAATTCCCCGAGTACAAAGGTAGTGCCTAGTGAAGGAAGGCAGACCATTATTCCAGGCCCTTGATAATAATGATTGTATTTATGAACCTTTTCTTGTGAAATTGAAAATTAGCCTAGTATTATATATTGCCTGAAATTTACCTCCTGAAAGCTTCTTGTTGCTCAAATGTGCCTTCTCTCTAAGCCAAACTCAGCATATAAATGCACTACCTTCCCCCACCGGCATGGTATATGATTCCCAGGGGTGAGCCTCCCTGGCACTGAAAGATTATTACCAAGTGCCAACTAGCAATGCATCTGGAAAAAGACCTTGACCAAGAGGGGGAAATGGTAACTATAAGTGAGTTTTTATGGCTAAGAGATTTCAAAGTGAGTCGGGAGGTCATTCCAGAAGTTACGCTTATGGACATCTCAGCAGGATTTCATTGACTGCCACAATAAACTGTGCCTCAAATAGTGGGGTTCCTGAGGGCTCTAGAGATATCCAGGCACTATAAGCAGGGTAGACAGCTCAGGAATTCGGCACCCTGTCAGTGGGCCTTACTTTGGAATGTATGCTCCCCAGTGTAACAGAGTTAGACTCATCTATAGTTTCCCTACACATTGCTCTTCTGCCCCTTTTATTTGAACCTATAATTAGCACTATACTTAATAAATTTATGTCCCAGAGACTCAAATCTTTGGTCTGTCCATGTGCCAGTTGTCCATGTGCCCTGAATCTCAGCAGAGTTGCAACATATACTCTCTAGTTCATTGGACTCACCCAGGCCAACTAACAAGGAGATAGCAATGGACAATGCCCATCCCAAGGAGCAGGGAGTGCTGCAACTGCAAGCAAGAGAGTTCCAGCCATCTGTCCCGAGGGATCTAAGCCCCCTCTCAATTAGAAGCAGAGTGGGCTTCACTATTCCCAAATCCTCAAGACTGGGGAATGAGCAATGGGCTAAAGTAGACTTATTATTATACTATAGATTTATTATTATTCTAGCAATGGAAGAACTTTTATAATTGCTATAAAGGCAGTGGCCACAAGAGGTTCTGAGGGGAGGGAGAGAGAAGAAGAATAGCTGTAATATGGGGGCATTTTTGGGACATTGGAATTATCCTGCATGACATTGCAATGAAAGGTACAGGCCATTTTATATTTTGTCATAACCAAAATTGTGCAGGACAGAGTGTAAACTATAATGTAAACTATAGTCCACGGTTAGTAGCAATGCTTTAATATGTGTTTATCAATTGTAACAAATGTACCAACCTAATGAAGGATGTTGTTATTGTGAGAGAGTGTGGGAGAGGAGGGAGTGGGGCATATGGAATCCCTTTTATTTTTTATGTAACATTTATGTAATCTAAAGCTTCTTTAAAAATTAAAAAAAATGAAAAAATGAAAAAAGACATATGAATAAAGTACAGTAGGACTACAGGAGATATAATATACATAAGAGAGTTAGGGAAGGCAGTGACATTTGCCTGAGTCTTGAAGGATTAAGAGATGATTTCTAGACAAAAGAAGCACATGTAGACATGGAAACACATCCCAGGTCCAGCTTAGAGGAAGGTGCTGTCACCCCAGTCTTCAGCTGTTAGGCCTTTCAGGGATTGTGCCAGCTGCAGAGAGCTGCTTTGCTCAGGTGGAGTCCATATCCATCACTGACCAAGTAGGAGGTATAAGGGCCTGGACATATTGGCCAAACACAGGACAATTCTTATGCCTGTTTGGTATCAGAGCTGCCCATTTGGTTGCCTAGTGTTGGGCCTGCATCACTGTTCATCTCCTTCTGCTTGAGAAAGCATTCTCCTCCTTCTTCCATAGGTGCTGTTTCCAAGGGCACTTTCTAATAGACATCCTGAACACTAACCTGTATCTCAGAGTCTGCTTCCCAGAGAATCCAAACTGTGGTAGTTAGTGCCAAGAGTGATCTGAGAAACAGGCGATGAGATACAGTTTTGGTAGTGGCTCTCTCACAGCCTGGCTGGCAATAAGGACGCAGCAATTGATGGTAGATGGTGCACAGATAGCCCCTGGTACAAGATCCAATTGTTAAAACGTTAAATGTTCACCAGTGATGACTTGGGATGGTATGCCAGTGAGATTAAGCAAGAAAAGAAATAAAAGCCATATGGATTGGAAAAAAAGTTAAAGTGTCTTTATTAGAAGGTAACAGTATTGTCAATAGAGAATATTCTAAGAAATCTACAAAAAAGCTACCAGGAGTAAAACATGAGTCTAGCAAGGTCACTGGATACCAGATCAATATAGAAAATCAGTTGTACTTGAAGTAATTTATAGATTCATTACAATCTTGATCAAAATTCCAGCAGCTTTTTTTTTTTTTTTTGCAGAAATGAAAAAAAAAACAATCATCAAATTCATATGGAATAACAAGGGCCCTTGGATAGCCAAAAACATCTTGCAAAAGAAGAACAAAATTGGAGAACTCACACTTACCAATTTCAAAACTTACTACAAAGCACCATTAATAAATAAAATAGTGTGATACCAGCATAAAGACAGACAAATACAACAATGGAATATTACTGAGAGTTCAGAAATAAGTCCACACATCTATGGACAATTGATTTTTGACAAAGGTGCTAAGTTACTCAATAGAGAAAGAATAGTCTTTTCAACAAATGGTGCTGGGAAAACTGGATATCCATATGTAAAAGAATGAAACTGGACTCCTACCTCATTCCATATACAAAAATTAACTCAGAATGGATCAATGATTTAAATATAAGAGCTACAATCATAAAACTCCTAGAAGAAAATATAGGGGAATATCTTTTGAACCTTATTTAAGGTAATGGATTCTTAGAGACAACACCAAAAGCATGTGCAACAAAAGAAAAATAGGTAAATTGCACTTCATCAAAAGCAAAAATTTTTGTGCATCAAAAGACAGTATTAAGAACGTGAAAAGGCAACCTATAAATGGGAGAAAATCATTGCAAATCAAATATCTGATGAGGGTTTATCAGAAATATATATATATATATATATATATATATATATATATTTGCAGGCAGAAAGTTTATTGGGAAGCTCTCTCAATGGTGGGGGTCTGAAGAGAGACTTCAGGCCCATATATTTTTTAAAAATTCCTTTAATTCAATACAAAAAGAGAAACAACCCAATTGAAAAATAGCCAAAGGACTTAAGCAGACATTTTTTTAAAAAGATACACAAATGGGCAATAAGCACATGAAAAGATGCTTGACATCATAAGCCATTAGGAAAATGTAAATCAAAACCACAATAAGATTCCATTTCACATCCACTAGGAAGTCTATTATTTAAAAAATGGAAAATAGCAAGTGTTGATGAGGATGTAGAGAAATTAGAACTCTTGTGCATTGCTAGTGAGAATGTAAAATGGAACAGCTGCTATAGAAAACAGTTCAGTGGTTCCTCAAAAAGTTAAACATAGAATTACCATATGATCTGGCAATTTCTTTTTTAGGTATATACTCAAAAGAGTTGAAAACTTGCATAGATATTTGTGTACCAATATTTAAAGCAGCATTTTCCACAATAGCCAAAAGGTTCTAGTGACCCAAGTACCCATAAGCAGGTGAATGGATAAACCAAAGGTGGTATATACATACAATGGAATATTATTCGGCCATAAAAAGAAATAAAGTTGCAACAACATGGATGAACCTTGAAGACAGCACATTGAGTGAAATAAGCTACACACAAAATGACAAAATTTGAATGATTCTATTCACACAAAATACTTAAAATAATCAAATTAATAGAGATAGAAAGTAGATTCCAGGTTACCAGGAGATGGTGTAGGAGGAAGTGGGGAGTCATTGCTTAATGGGTACAGAATTTCTGTTTGGGGTGATGAAAAACTTTTGGTAATGGATAGTGATAGTGACATAATATTGGGAATGCAATTGGGAATTGTACACAGGTTTAAATGGAAAATTTTGTATTGTGTATATTTTCCCACAATAAAAATTTTTAAGAAATCAATTATAGTTTTATATACTAGCAACAATTAAAAATTTAAAAGTACTATTTATGAAAAGAAAAAAATGAAATATTTAAGTATAAATCTAACAAAATATGTGCAAGATTTATATATTAAAATTGGAAAACATTGCTAAGAGAAACTTGAAAAGATATAAATTAATGGAGGCCTAAAATAATACAATGTTCACGAATCAGAAGATTCAATATTCTTAAGATAAAAGTTCTCCTCAAATTAAATCTACAAAGTCAATGCAATCCTGATCAACAGGTTTTTTTTGGGGGGAAGGGTAAAACTTGAAAAGGTGATTCTGAAATTTATATGAAAATACAAAGGACTAGATATCTAAAACTATTTTGAAAAAGAACGAAGATGGAGGATACACTATTTGAGCTCAAGACTTTCCATAAAGTTACAGTATAATTAAGACATTATGATATTGGCAACAAAAACAGATATGATTTTTGGGAAAGAATGGAGCCCAAATATAGACTCATACACATATGTTCAAGTGATCTTTGACAGAGGAGCCAAGGTTAATTCAATAGGGAAAAAAAAAGTCTTTTCAGCAAATGGCTTTGGAGCAATTGTGTTAATATACAAAAATGCACCTGGACCCTTACCTTTTATCATATACAAAAATTAACTAGAAAGGAGTCATAGGCCTAAATGTAGGAGCTAAAACTACAACACTTCTAAAAGCAAACAGAACTTTAGGTTAGGCAAAGATTTCATATGCAGGGCACAAAAAGTACAAACAAAAAAATAGTAATTAGATTTTATAAACAATAAAAACTTTTCTTTGAAGGATACTGTTAAATAATTTTTAGAAGTACAGAATAGGGGTCAGCAGCTGTAGCGCAATCAGTTGAGCTCCTGCCTCCCTCCTTAAAAAAAAAACAACAAAAAATGAGCAACAAGCAAAACAAATGAAAAAATCAACTCAGGGAAGCTGATGTAGCTCAGTGGTTGAGTGCCGGCTTTCCACATATGAGGTCCTGAGTTCAATCCCTGGTCCTGGGACC
>JAQZBX010009358.1:0-46256 GCA_029593785.1 Cabassous unicinctus
CATATTATTATACATTTATCCCCTACTACTTTTTTCTTACCTTCTGCCTTAGTTTCCTAAGGCTGCCATAACAAAGTACTACAAACTAGGTGGCTTAAAACAACAAAAATGTTTTGTCTCCCAGTTCTGGAGACTGGAAAGTGGAAATCCAGGTGTCATAAGGGCCATGAGCTCTTCGAAGTCTGTAGGGAAGAATCTGTCCCATGTCTCTTCTGGCCTCTGGTGGTTAGCAGCAATCCTTGGCACTCCTTGGCTTGTGGCAGCGTAACTCCATCTCTGCCTCCATCACATGGTCTCTGTTTCTGACTCTCTGCATCTAAATTTCCTCTCCTTATAAGAACACCAGTCCTACTGGTTAGGGCTCACCATATTCCATTTTGACATCATCTTAATTAACACCATTTTCAAATGGGGGTTAGGATTTGAACATGTCTTTTTGGAGAACATATTTCAGTCCATAGCCCCTTCCTTTCTGTAAAACTAAATTGTAATTACAAGATTTTCACAAAATTTTGGTTGTATTGCCAATAATCATCTAAAGTGTCAAAAACAAAATGTAATTGCACCTGAAATGTATGAAATTGGAATACCTCTTCATCAAAAATTTAAATCAAGCATTAAATATAAAAAGTAAAATAATTTTTCATATATTTTTCCAAAAAGCTTATTTTCTTCTAAAATATTAAAAAAATCTGTTAAAATTAAAAAGTAAAACACAAATACAATTACTGAATAACAAAATTGCAAATAAATTTTAAAAAATAGAGTTGCCATTTTAATTTACTTTTAAAAAGTTTTAGTAACTAGTTTTATAGAAATGAAAACATTCACAATTTTAACATCCAATGTCCACTTACAATACATGATGCCTCCAGAACATATGTGCCTCCAACCATATAAATTTAAGAGTAACATTTAATATTTAATATTGAAAAATGTTCCTCAGCTACCATATTCAACTTTTAAAAATACCATGTTGGATCAAGACGGTGGAGTGAGATGCTTCAGGGCTCTGTCCCCACACAGAAGCTTTGAACAACCAGCAAGAACTGGTAGAAAAACATCTTTCTAAAAGCTCCAGAAAACAGTCAAAGGACTGCAAAACAGGGCGAGTGTCAAATCAAGAAAAAGCCTACTTAAAAGTGATAGGATCTTGGTGCTCTGCCTGGCCCTTTTCCTACCTCTCACCAGGTTGGCATAGAGTCAGTCGAAACTCCCAGATCCCTGGTCCTGGTTCTGGAGGAGGCCAAGTAACCCTTATGCACATACCGTGAGACTGTGTATCTGGCCCAATCTGTGGTTCTGGCTTGAGGGTCTTGCCATCCCAGAACTTATCCTGCATGTAGAAAGTTGCACACAGAGTTTTCCTATGGAATGCTGTGGGAGTGCAGTTAAGTTGTGCTGCCTGGGGCAAGGAATTGCTGGCTGTAGTATATACATTACCTGTACCCAGGAAAATGATGAAACTGTTTCCTCAGGAAGAGGGGACATTTGCATCTGTGTAAATGGGGAAAATTCCCAGGGCCATATGAGTATGCCCAAGATAAGATATATATGCAGAAAGGATCAGGGCAGTTCCTACACTTTGTAAATTGTTTGTCTGGATAGGTCTTGAAGGAGAGCACTCACACAGGTCAGTCTGCAAAGTTTGGGGAAGGTGTTTTCTTATTTTTGCCTCTTTCTTTTTGGTTAGGTCTTGGCATTCAAGGAAAGCTCTGCCATAACACTAGCTGGATACAGGCTCAAAGAACAGATGCATCAGAGTCTAAATTCCAGCAATAAAAAAACAACAAAATGTCAAGAAAAGATTACAAAATGTAAAAAGAAACAGGGAGTGATGGCCTTGGTAAAGGTGAAAATTAAAGCATTAGAAACCATCATTGAAGAAGACCAGACCTGGAACATATCAATGACTTTTAAATTGTGTTCAAAGAGCTAAATGAAAACATGGACAAAAAAATTAAAGGAAATCAGGAAATGATAGATTAACACAATGAGAGAATCAATAGAGAGAGAGAAATTATGAAAAGAAACCAAAATGAGTTGGAAACCACAGTAACAGAAATAAAAAATTTCCTAGAGGGATTCAACAGGGCATTGCAGCTGGTGAAAGAAAGAATCACTGAATTTGAAGGTGAGACAATTTAAATCACTCAGTCTGAGGAACAGAAAATGTAAAGAATGAAGAAAAGTAAACAGAGCTGGAGGAACCTGTGGGACTCCATCAGTGTACCAATGTATACATTGTGGGAGTCCCAGAAGGAGAAGAAATAGAGAAAGGGGAAGAGAAAATATGCAAAGAAATAATGTCTGGCAACTTCCCAAATCTAATGAAAGAGATGATTGTACACATCCAAGAAACTCAATGAACTCCAAACACTATCAACCCAAATGGACCCATGCTGTACATATAACAATCAGACTGTCAAATACCAAAAATAAAGAAAGAATTCTGAAAGCCTCAAGAGAGAAGAAACATCTTATGTACATGGGTGTCTCAATTTGATTGTGCCAGTTTCTTATTGGAAACCATGGAAGTAAGAAGGCAGTGGGATTATATATTTAAATGCTAAAATCAAAATACTGCTAACTAAGAATTCTATATCCAGCAAAACTGCCTTTCAAAAGTTAGGGAGGAATTAACAGACTCCCAGATAAGCAAAAGCTGAGAGAGTTTGTCACCACTAGACCAACCCAACGAGAAATGTAAAAGGGAGTCCTGCAGGTTGAAAGGAAAGGACAAGAGACAGTACATTGAAGCCACATGAAGAAATAAAGATCTCCAATCAGGGTTACAGCTGGGGTACATATAAATGCCAGTACTATTGTATTTTTGGTTTGCAACTCCAATTTTTACTTCCTACAGGATCTAAAAGGTATATGCACAAAATGTAATGAGAAATTAGTGGTTTTGGTCTCCTTGGTGGTGAGGATATCAAAACATAGTAAATGTGATTAATCTTACTGAATGGTATACTTGGGAGTGGTTGAGATGGGAAAGTTTATTTTTATACATGTTTCCACAATAGAAAGAAAGGAAGAAAGAAAAGAAAGAAAAGAAAGAAAGGAAGGAAGAAAGAAAAAGAAAAGAAAGAGAGAGAAAGAAAGAGAGAGAGAGAGAGAAACTAAAGAGACAATGACAATTAAAGGCAATGCATGATCCTGGACAGGATCTAACAAGGGAGGGTTGTAGGCTCAAAAGGACATTATTGGGACATAGGGAAAAATGGAATATAGACTGTAAGCTTAATACCAATGTTAAATTTCTTGAACTTGATAACTGCACTTAAGGTAGATACATAAGTAAATACAATTATTATTAGGAAATGTACATGGCAATATCAAGTATTCATATTAGTGAGACCACACAATATTTGTCGTTTTGTGTCTGGCTTATTTCACTTGGTATAATGTCTTCAAGATTCATCTATGTTATCATATGTGTCCCAATTTCATTTCTTCTTATTGCAGCATAGTATTCCATCGTATGTATATACTGCATTTTTTTATCCATTCATTAGTTGATGGACACTTGGGTTGTTTCCATCTTTTGGCAATTGTGAACAATGCCACTATGAACTTCAGTGTGCAGATGTCTGTTCATGTCAGTTTTCAGTTCTTCTGGATATATTCCTATTTGAGGAATTGCTGGATCATATGGTATTTTGATATTTAGCTTCCTGAGGAACCGCCAAACTGTCTTCCATATAGGCTGCACCATTTTACAATCCCACCAACAGTGAAGGAGTGTTCCTATTTCTCCACATCCTCTCCAGCACTTATTGTTTTCTGTTTTTTTTTTTTTAAGTAACGGCCATTCTATTTGGTGTGAGATGATATCTGTGTCGTTTTTTTTTTTTTTTTAAAGATTTATTTATTTTATTGATTTATCCCCCCCTTGCTGCTTGTGCTGCTGTGTCCATTCGCTGTGTGTCTTCTCTGTGTCTGCTTATCTCCCCCTTGCTGTGAGGTCTTGTCGCATCAGCCCACGGCCCTGCACGAGCTGGCCTGCCCTCACAAGAAGGCACCGGGAAGCGAACCCGGGGCCTCTCATATGGTAAACGGGTGCTCTATCCATTGCGCCACACCCGCTTCCTGCCGTGAGGCTGCTGCATCAGCCCACCGCACCGCTCAGGGCTCAGGCCGGCGTGCCCTCACAAGGAGGCCTCGGGACGCGAACCCGGGCCTCCCATATGGTAAACAGGGGCTCTATCCGCTGAGCCACACCCGCTTCCCTCAGTGTCGTTTTGATTTGCATTTCCCTAATAGCTAGTGATAATGAACATTTTTTCATGTGCTTCTTGGCCATTTGTCTTTCCTCTTTGGGGAAATATATATTTAAAACTTTTGCCAATTTTTAAATTGAATTGCTTGCTCTTTTATTGTTGAGTTGTGTAGCAGTTTGGCAGTTTGATATAGTTATGAATTCCAAAAATAGATTTTGGATTATGCTTGTAAACTGGTCTGTTCATCTGGGCATGATTAAGTTATGATTAGGCCTTTGATTGGGCCACATCAGTAGGGCATTGAGCCTCACGCCTTGGTGGGTGGGGAATCAAAGATAAAAGACATGGCAAAGGACAGAGTTGGAGTTTTTGATGTTGGAGTTTTTGAGTTGGATCTCTGAAGCTGAGTTTTAATGCTGGAACCCGGGGAAGCAAGCACACAGAGGAGCTTGGTCATGAGGAAGGAGAGAAGGCCCTGGGAAGAGATAAGCCATTCGCCTGATAGTCTGCAGCTGACCTTGTGGAGGAAACAGAGGAGCTGAGCCTGGAGAGAAACGGAGCCCCAGGAAGAGAGGAACCCAAGAAGCCTGAACCCTGGCTAATGTCAGCAGCTGTCTTGCTCCAACACTTGACAACAGACTTTGGTGAAGGAAGAAACTTATGCTTTATGGCCTGGTAACTGTAAGCTTCTACCCCAAATAATAACCCTTTATAAAGACCAACCGATTTCTAGTATTTTGCATCAGCACCCCTTTGGCTGACTAACACAAGTTGTATGATCTCTTTATATAGAATGGAAATCAAACCCTTATTAGATATGTGGTTCCCAAATATTTTCTCCCATTGAGTGGGCTGCCTTTTCATCTTCTTGATGAAGCCCTTTGACTCACAAAAGTGTTTAAGTTTGAGGAGGTCCCATTTATCCAGGTTTTCTTTCATTGCTCATGCTTTCACTGTAAGGTTTAAGAATGCACCACCTACCACCAGGTCTTGAAGATGTTTTCCTACATTTTCTTCTAGGAGCTTTATGGTTTTAGCTTTTATATTTAGGTCTTTAATCCATTTTGAGTTAGTTTTTTGTTAAGGCATGAGATAGGGGTCCTTTCTTTTTTTCTTTTTTTCTTTTTCCTAAACAATTTATTGAAGTATATCATTCATACATGAACATACATAAACTATAAGTGGTCAGTAAACATCGTGATCTTACAAACAAACATGCATAACATCATACAGGGCTTCCACACATCACCGCCCCACACAAACACCCTGCATTGTTGTGAAACATTTGTTAACAAATCATGAAAGAGCATCATCAAAGCACTAACTATAGCCCATATCTTCCTCCCCTATACTTTTTAAAAAGGATTTATTTATTTTTATCCCCACCCCCCCACCCCATTTTTGCTGTTTCTGGATCCATTCACTGGGCAACTCTCTGTGTCCATTTCCTGCCCTGTCTTCTCATCCTTCTCCTCCTGTCTTCACTGGGATTCGATCCTCGGAACCTCCGATGTGGGAGAGAGGCCTCCTACCGCCTGCGCCACCTTAATTCCTGGTTTTTCGGTGCATCTTGTCTTGGTTCTCCCTTGCGTCACTCTCCTGTTACGTCATCATCTTGCTGTGCTCGCGGGGCCTGGTGGCCCACACGCCTTCTATATTTTTCTTTTTTTATTTTTACTGGGAGGTCCTGGGGGTCGAACCCAGGTCCTCCGTATGGGAGACGGACGCCCAATCACCCGAGCCATGTCTGTCACCCAGCTATATCTCTTAAGGTATCCTAAGTTACAGTCTTTTCCCATACAGGAAGTTTATATAATAAATCAGGCTTAGTTTATCACCAGCATTCTAAAAACCAGACCTAGGGAGAAAAACTAGGTCTGGGAACACATGCATGGTTTCTAATATAGCGAATGTTTAGCCTACCCTGATTATCACAAAATTAGGACAGCAAGAATATTCACACTTCTTTCTTTCTTTTGGTTATGGATATCCAGTTCTCCCAGCACAATTTGTTGAATAGACTGTTCTTACCCAGCTGGGTGGGTTTGACAGGCTTGTCAAAAATCACTTGACCATAAAGGTGAGGAACTATTTCTGAACCATCAATTCAGTTCCATTGGTCTATGTGTCTATCCTTATGCCAGTACCATGCTGTTTTAACCATTGCATCTAGATAATGATTTAAAGTCCAGATGTGAAAGTCCCTCCGTCTTTGCTTTTCCTTTTTAAGATGTTTCTGATTATTTTGGACCCCTTACCCTTTCAAATAAATTTGATAATTGTGTTTTGCCATTTGTTTAAAAAATGCTGGTAGAATTTATATTAGAATTACGTTGAATCTGTATATTCCAATTTATTCAGATGGGAGTACATTGTGCTCATTTGACATAGATATCTATGTGCTTCAATAGGGTTGGGAAATTATCACTATTTCTTCAAATATTCCTTCTTCTCCTTTTCTCTTCTCCTTCTGGGACACTCATGGTATGTATGTTTGAACATCTCTTGCTGTCATTTAGTTTACTGAGACCCTGTTTAATTTTTTTCATTCTTTTCTTCATCTGTTCTTTTGTATGTTTGCTTTCAGAGGCCATGTCAAGTTTACCGATCCTTACTTCTGCCCCCTCAAATCTGCTGTTATATTACTCCAGTATATTTTTAATTTCATTTATTATGCCTTTCATTCCCATAAGATCTGTTATTTTTCTATGTATG
Source organism: Cabassous unicinctus (assembly GCA_029593785.1). Lineage (NCBI taxonomy): Eukaryota > Metazoa > Chordata > Mammalia > Cingulata > Chlamyphoridae > Cabassous > Cabassous unicinctus. The sequence goes on from JAQZBX010009358.1 coordinate 6,942, forward strand.
CTTTCAAATACTTCTTTGTGCTCACCCAGTGTCCTCTTAACATCCTTAGTCTCTTTAGCCATCTCATTGAATTTATTAAGGAGATTTGTTTGAACATCTATGATTAGTTGTCTCAACTCCTTTATGTCATCTCAAAGCTTATCTTTTTCCTTTGACTGGGCCATATCTTCCTGTTTCTTGGTATGGATTGTAAATTTTGTTGGTGTCTTGACATCTGGCTTACTGGTTGTATTTATTTTGGGTGCAGTTTCTCTCTTTAGTTTAGGCATTTCCTGCTGGTTGTGAGTAGGAGCCAAAGATGTAGTTGGTGCTGTAAGCTGTGGAGGCTGAAGCTGCCTGCATTGCCTCAGGGACCAATGAAGCTTCTCGTACCTTTCTCCTCTGCCAGGGGTAGGGACAGAGCTGTAGCCATGTGTAATAATCCAAATCTTGTAGGCCAAGACCATCTGCAGTTGTCTGAGGTAATTGATGAAGCTTCATGTCCCTTCCTCCCCTGCCTGGGGCAGGGATGGACCTGCAGGTGTGGGCAACAATCTATGCCATGTGGATCCAAAATGACTGCAGTTGCCCAGGTAGCCTAATGTAGTACCAGCTCCCCTCCTACCCTGCCGGGGTTGGGGATAGACCCTCTGGACTGCCCAACAATCTAATCTGTGTGGTCTGAATGTACCTGCAATTACCCTGAGAGGCTGAGAGAGTACTGTCTCTTCTGCTTTTTAGGGGGTGGGGATGGAACCACAGGCACCCAACAGTTCAGTCTGTGTAGTCCAAAAGTGCCTGCCATTGCCTAGAGAGGCTAAGGAAACACAGCCCCCTCCTATCCTATTGGGGGTGGTGGTGGATCCACAGATGCCCAACAGTTCAGTCTATGTAGGCTGAAAGTACCTGCCATTGCCCAGAGAGGCTGAGGAAACACCAGCCCCCTCCTATCCTATTGGGGGGTCGGGGTGGATCCACAGGTGCTAAACAGTTCAGTCTGTGTGGGCCAAAAGCACCTAGAGTTACCCAGAGAGGCTGGGGAAACACCGCCCCCCTCTTGGGGGTGAGGGTGGAGCCACAGGTGCCCAACAGTTAACTTCCTGTAGGCCAAAAGCGCCTGCAGTTGCCCAAATAGGCTGAGGAAACACCAGCCACCTCCTATCCTATGGGGGGGGAGGGCAAGGGTGGAGATGGAATCAAAGGCACTCAACAAACCAGTCTGTGTGGGACAAAAGTGCCTGCAGTTGCCCACAGTGGCTGAAGAAACATCAGCCCCCTCCTAGCCTATGGGGGTGGAGGGGTGGAGATGGAATTGAAGGCATTCAACAAACCATTTTGTGGGGACCGAAAGCACTTGCAATTGCCCAGAGAGGCTGAGGAAACGCTGCTCCTCTCCTATCCTATTGGAGTGTGGGGCTGGAGCCCCAGGTATCCGACTACTCAGTCTGTGCCTGGCGAAAGCACCTGCAGTTGTCCAGAGAGGCTGGTGTAGGTCCCCCCAACTTCTTCCCTGACAGAGGTGAGGCTGAAGCCTAGGCTAGGGCTGCAATCTGATCTTGGTGGAAAGAAGCCAGTCCCTACCAGCACTGAGATTTTCTGTCAGCCCTGCTTCCCCGCATGCCAGGGGTAGAGTTAAAATGGTGGCTACCAGCCTCTTTCCAACTTGGACAGGTTCAAACTTTAGCTGTTCTTAGGATTGTACTTTAGCCCAACAAATTTACGAATCAGTAGCTGAGATCAGTGGCCAACTGTGTCTTCCTCCCCCGTTTTTGGGAAATGGAGCTTCCAACTCCAGCCATGGAATAGCTCCCGAGGTGACTTGTGCTGCCAGTGAAGGATGGGCAGTGGCTTCTGCGGCACGGAGTACTCTACTCACACAACATTACTTCAGATGGGCAGTCTCCACCTTCCATTCTTTCAAGGATGTTGCAGTGCCCTTCTGGTCTCCTGGTCTCCCCAAACAGGTGCTTGAGATAGCTCTGGGTGATTACTAACTGCTCTGTAGGATGAGCTGACTCTTAGAGCTCCTTACTCAGCCACATCTTGCCTCTCCCCCCGACAAGGTTCTTTTGATTCTTTGAGACATGTGCACCTTGAATGGGTTCTAACATGGGTCATTTATACAGACTCTTCTCCATGTCAAAATATGATAGCAAAAAATTAGTGAATTTTAGATTGTGATAAACGGTTTATAATCATTGGCAGGGCTTTTCTGATCTTGGCTCCAAACATCCCATTAATAAAATGATTCTGCAGAACCATTCCCTGCCCAAATTCCAGCGTGTGGAGTTTTGTTTTTGATAGATTTCTAAGCCTTTGATGAGTCCTAAATGCATGAGCAGTGTGGAAATAATGAAAGAGGTCTAAATACATATTTAGAAGGGACTCAAGTTTTCTATTGTTCTTTGACCCTCTCAACCCCTGCATTCCATGCCTCATAAAATAAGAAAATTGCAAACATCTTGTAATTCACATGCACCACCTCAGTTAGATGTGGTTGTATGTCAGTCAGGCCATCATCACACAATTAAATTTCTTATTTGATAAAGGAATAAACTCTGCACTTTACAAAATCTTTATTAGCTAAATAGAATTAAAAATATATTATTTGAAAATAGAGTCACATGGATGAAAAATTGCCTACATGTAAAAATATATTCATTGAAAATTCCATTTATATTCAATTATCTACCCAGTTCCCATACTGGAAATGAGAAGTTTGGGTATTCTTCAAGAGATTTTTAAAAATGAATTTGTAAGAAAAACGAATGTTTTTATTTCCTCCCCTTATTTAGGCAAAAGTTAAGACTACTGACTGCATCTTACTTTTTATACCTAATTTCTCTTAGTGATTTACAATACTAGTGTACCAAGATCTTTCTCATGCTTTTAACAGTGGCACATTAATACATTATATGATATAAAGTAATTTATTTCATCGGTCCTCTGTTGATGGACATTTAGGTTGTTATCAATTTTTCCTGTCACAAATAAGCAACAATCAATAACTTTGAACATATGTTGTTTAGTATATCTGCAAGATAAATTTTCAAAAGGGGGTTACTGGGTCTAAGGGTATACGTACTAATGATTTTGACAAATACTTCCTAATTGCTCCCTATAGAGTGTTTGTTTGTTTTACTGGTTTACATACCCATTTATGATAGAACTCGATTCCCCATATCCTCGCCAAAAGAGTGTTATCAAACAATTGGATTTTTGCCTGAGAGAGAAAGATTTGTAGTCACTGTAGTTTTATTTCACATTACTCTTATTTTGAGTGAGGTTCAATATGAAGAGTAATTTTTGTTTCTTTTCCTATGAACAATGTGCTCATATCCTTTGCCTATCTTTTTTAAATAAATGTTTGTCCTTTTCTTACCAATTTTGCAGAGCCATTTATATATTGAGGAGGAAAATCTTTTGCAATATTCATTGCAAATTCTTTTTTTCCCAGTTAATATTTGTCTTTTAATTTTACTTATTTCTTATTAACATCATTATTATTTCTTACCATGAAATTTTCATCTTTATGTACTTATATTTATTAATCTTTTCTTTTATGGCTTCTTGATTTGAACTATAGCTAGAAATAGCTTCCTCATTTCAAATTTATGAAGGAATTCTCACATATTTTCTTTTAAAAGTTCTATAGTTTTGCTTTATATATTTACATTTTGATCCATTTATAATTTATCCTGTTGTGAGGTATGAGATATGTAATCATTTTTCTTATTTTTCCTGGAAAACAAATCAATTGTCCTAAAAATTTTTCTTGAATAGTTCATCATTTCCCTACTGATAAGAGATGTAATTTTAACATACTTTAAAAATCCTGTGTGGGTTTGTGTATATTTCTTAACTTTCTATGCTATTTCATTTATCTGCCTTCTCATGAAGACTTTTTTTTTTGAGAATTTAAGTATTTTATTCCTATCTGCAGTTGTGTCTGTTTCAAGAATTTCTATTCTGTTCCTTTAATCTGTATTTTCATGAAGCCATACTTATTATTTTGCTATTGAGAATTTAAATATCTTGAATGGCTCTCCTCTTTAATCTTCTTTTCAGAGTTTTCCTGGGTATTCATGTTTACTTTTCTATAAGAAATTTTAAAACAGTTTGCTAGTTCCCCTTATGCCTAAAAACATTGGTGTTTTCATTGGGATCACATTAAGTATATCATCTTACCAGGGTGAATTGACATGTGTTTGTTTCCATTATTAGAGCTTTCTTTTATTGAAGGACAAGCTTTATTTCATCCTCCACTAGTTTTTCTGCCTAAAGTTGTAAATTTTTTAAATTTATTCTGGCATATTTTATCTTTTTATCCATTTTAAATTGGGTCTTCTCATCCACTGTTTATATATCTGAAAGTCTTGATGTCTCTTTAGTAATTTTGTTCTTCAGTACCTTTGTGATTTGTATTGTTATTGATTTTGTTGTTTATGGTAGTTTTCAGTTAAGTTTTTTTGGGTTTCTCTGCTTAGCAATCATGTAATCTGCAAAGTAATAGATTCAGCTTCTTCTTTCCAATTTGTATACCTCTATTTTTTCCTCTGGTTAAATTACATCACCAATTTCTCAAGTACAATGTTAAACCATAGTGGTCCTGATGGCATCCTTTTCTTGCTCCTGACTAGTGCAGTGGCGTAATCTTAATGTTTTCCCATTCATTAGCTGTTTTAACACATTAGGATATTGTTAGCTTTAGGAAGTATGCATCTAGAATGGCTGTTGCACTTTGTCAAATGCCTTTTCAGGGTCTAGGACTTTTCTCTATTAATATGATGACATAACAATTTTACCAATATTGAGCTATAGTTGAGTTAATATTATGTGCTATTTGATTCTGTGAGACAATAATTATTTAAAATTTTTACATTGATATTTATAAAAGAACTTGGTCTAAGGTTTTTATTTTGTGCAATCTTTGTTGGATTTGGCATCAGTACTATACTTGCTTCAGAAAAGGATTTTTTTCTATGATCTCGTGTAGTATAATAACATTAGATTTGTCAAATCTTTAAAAAATTGGTAGTTCATTCACTTTCATTCCTTCATTTTACTTGGCATAAATATTAAAGTTAAAACTTTTTAAATGTACACTTTATCTATGTCCTATAGGTTTGGCTATGTAATATTTCCATTGCCCATTGTTTTCTTGAAATTCTCAGTATTCAGTTTATATTTTCTCTTTGTCCCAAGAGTTAATTTTTGAGAGATAATTTTAAAATGCCCAGATGGAAGGGATTTTGAATTTGTTGATTTTATTTATTTCCAGCTCTACTACATTGCGGCTGGAGAATATGGATAATTTCACCTTGATTTATCAATACTTTCTTGTGGTCTACTAGAGGGTCAGTTTTGTGAATGTTTGCACAGGCACATGAAAATAAGGAGTATTTTTTATTTTCATGGTACAGAATTTGCTCAATCAGATCAACTGCACTATCTATTTCCTTAGGTTTTAGACCAAGAAAAGTAAATTAAAATGTCCTACATAGTCTAGGAGCTTCTTTCTATTTCTCCTTACATCTACTATGTGTGTATCTCCCTATTATGTTATTTGGTCCATAAGTAATCTTAACTGTTATGTATTTATTTTGAGTTTTAGCTTTATTTTTTCTTTTTTAAAGATTTATTTTATTTATTTATCCCCCCCTTGCTGCTTGTGTTTGCTGTGTCCATTTGCTGTGTGTTTTTTCTGTGTCTGCTTATCTCCCCCTTGCTGCGAGGTCCTGCTGCATCAGCCCACCGTGCCGCGCGGGCCGGCCTGCCCTCACAAGGATGCCCCGGGAAGCGAATCCGGGGCCTCTCATATGGTAAATGGGAGCTCTATCGATTGAGCCACACCCGCTTCCATGAGTTTTAGCTTTATAAAGTGGCCTTAATTGTCATTTTAATGCCTTTTTGTCCGAATTCTTCTTTGCTTGAAATAATTATCGTGATCCAGCCTTTCTTTTTACTACATTTTTTCTGGTATACTTTGCCCATCCTTTATGTTCAATTTTCAGAATCTCATTGTATTAAATGAATCTATTATATGCACAAACTTGTTATTTTAATAGGTAAATTAAGTCCATTTACATTTCTTAAAAAAAAAAGCCTCTGCAATTATTAGTTTATTAGTATTATCCAGGACTCCGATGCTCAGTATTCCTCCTGAAATCATACATAAACATATGCAAATGAAAGGAATCTAAAACTCAAAATAATATAACAAAACAGTACTCCATTATGAAAGCATGTAAAATTACAAGAACACTATTAACACACTGGCAATTTAACAGAATGATAATCTCAAAAATTACAAAATTGCCAAAATTTTCCCTAAGCTGCTAAGCAGGTAAAAATGACCCTAATGAGTGAGTTTGGGTTTTATAAAGAAAAACCAAATTCAAATAAATTGGATAACTGGTAGTAAGATGCAAAGTTCAAGTGCCTTCTTTCCTTGTGTTTATTTCATTCATAATGGGGCAAACCACAATATATGAAAATATACCCTACTTTAAATGTGGCATCATTGTTTCAAATTCTGACCCAATTAATTAAAAATATTTCATTTTAACTGAGAATCTCAAGTTCCTATTTAGAGAAATTGGAAAAAATATTTACAGCCAGCACTTTCATTGGACCCACGGTGGGACTAAAGTCCACAGAATTTAATATGGCATCTTGTATTTCAAGCTCACGTTTTGGGGGGTACATTCTCAGGTCTTTTAACATGAGAATTGCAAATAGAACTGTGGTTATATGGTAACGGGAGTTAAAGACTGGAGAGTCCTCATGTAAAGAATAGAATATACCTTTCTTTTAGTCCTTCCAGGACAGATTTAAAGAATGTTTGACTCTAATAATCCCAACCTGTGAAGAGACTGGTTACTCTTCACTTTGTAAATGTGGTAACTGGGCTATGCAAAGTTTGATATCAACTGATCTAGATTTTTGAGTTTCAATTATGGATGAAAACTGTCACAATTCAATTTTATTACCCCCGTCATGAGTGTGCAGATGGAAGCTTTTTTAATCAGCGAACTATATGAAAGGAAGAACACTGCCATATCATATGATCCCAAATGGGCAAAAGCAAAAGACTTACTTCCCTGCCTTGTAAGATGTTATGCATGTTTGTTTTGTAAATTCACACATTTTACTATACATTTATTGTTTATGTATTTTCATGTATTAATGATATGCTTCAACAAAATTTTATTTAAAAGTTTAAGTTTAAAAAAGACTAACTTCCCTTCAAGAAGAATAATTCCAAACCTATGAAAAGGACAATACTAATAAAGATTTTTACTTACTTAGACGCATTTAGAATGTCAACAAAACAGCTGCAACCTTTTTTTTTTTTTGCAATTACACAGTGGTATGCAGTTAAGAGAATGACAGTTATTTTGGATAAGCTGCATCAGAGACAGCTGAAGGCAAAGAAACTACCATCCCTGTATATAACTAATTTGTGCTGTGTACAAACAAGGACCTGATTTAAATTTCCATGCCAATGTACAAGCCCCATACTGCACCAGGCAAAGTTAGAGGCTGTTGAAAAGACCACCAGGACAGGGCTATCTAAAGACACATTCAGGAGTATGTTAACTATACAAAAAAAGACACTGTACAGTTTAAAAACAAATCTTATACAACCTTACATTTCAATTTTTTTCTTTTGAAGGAGTGAGTTGTATACAGGGGGGCTAAATGTTTTATAGACAAGAAAAGAATGCTGTGCTAGAACCAACTTATTCATCATCATCTTCTTCATCTTCATCTTCCTTCTCCTCATTTTCTTCTTCTTCCTCCTCTTTCTTCTCTCTCTTGCCTTTTTCAGCCTTGACGGCTTCCGTTTTTGCTGCATCAGGCTTTCCTTTAGGCCAGTATGCAACAATATCCTTTTCATGTTTGTCCTTCAGCTTAGCAGCCCTCTTTTCGTAAGGCTGTCATCTGTAGTGGTGTTATTCCACATTTCTTCCAGCTTCTTTGCAACATCGCCAATGGAAGGGCCAGGATGCTCACCTTTGATTTTGGGGCAATACTCAGAACAAAACAAGAAAAAGGCCAAAGGAGGCCTCTTGAGTGCATTGGGATCCTTGAACTTCTTTTTTGTTCCCCCTTCAGGAGGGATATAGGTTTTCATTTCTTTTTCATAATGGGCCTTGTCTGCCTTGGCCATGTCTTCTAATTTTCCTTTCTCTTTAGCAGACATAGTTTTCTATCTCTCTGAGCACTTAGAAAACTGAAAAGTTGACTGAAGCACCTGGGTGCTTCTTGTGCTTCTCCCGGCAAGTTTGAATGAAGAATGCATATGATGACATTTTGCCTCTTGGCTTCTTAGGGTCTCCTTTGCCCATGTCTAATTATTTCTCATCTGCGAGGCACAGTTGCCCAACGTCCGACTGGCTCACTCTTGCCTGGGTGCTGTCTCTATGGAGCTCAATGCACTGTAATGGCTGTCCCCATTTATACTTTTTGAGGTGAGAGACATGTTTGTCCTCTGCCCTGTGATATTATTTTTCCCCCAAATAATAACAGTATTTATTTACTTATTTATTTATTTTTAGGAGGTACCGGGATTGAACCCAGGACCTCATACATGGGAAGCAGGTGCTCAACCACTGAGCTACATTCCGCTCCTCAATGAGATTTGTTTTTTTCATTTGTTTGTTTGTTTTGTTTTTAGGAGGTACTGGGAATTGAACAGGGACCTTGTACATGGGAAGCAGGAGCTCAACCACTTAAGCTACATCCACTCCCCTCTGTGATATTATTTTGTTGTTTTCTGTTTTAATATTTTAAAGTTTTCTTTCACTTTATGGTTTGTTTTTGTCTTTTATGTGCTGTTATGATATTTATTCTAGTGGCTACTGTTAAAATTTTATAGAATAGTCATTTTTTTATGTATTTTTAAACAGCACTTATTAGTTACTTAATAGGAACAATACTAAAATTAAGATATATTCTAATACTTTTCCCTGCTCTCTCACTTAATCTTAGACTGTGATTTATTTCTTTGTATATGCCGTTGCTTTGTTAGATATACTTGTACATTTCTCTTACTTGAATGAGCGGCTTTGAATAATATCCTTTGACTCCCAGCTATTATGGATTAGGCAAACAGAAAATTTATTCTGCCTCCCATTTTTTCACTCATCTCTCTCTCTCTTTATTATTTTTTTGGTTGCGTTATCTATATATTGTCAGGGTTTATAACATTTACTTATTCCATGTACATGTTTTAATCTTAGTTCTACTGTTAAATATATCCAGATCACTGGAAGTATTTGCCACATTTTCCTCTATCATCTCTTGGTTGACTGAAGCTCATCTTCTAGGACTCTTCAAGAACATGCACAGTAGGATTATTCCCTGAAGGTATTTCTTTTTATCTTTTTTAACAATGGCTTTGAGATGTAATTGACATATCACAAAATTCACCCTGTTAAATTTTACAACTCAGTGGTATTTTTACAGAGTTGTGCAATCATCTTCACTATGTACTTTTGGAACATTTTCTTTACCGCTCCCCTCCCCCAAACCCCACATGCATTAGCAGTCACTCTCTAGTCTTCCAACCCCCAGGCCCTTGCAACTATTAATCTGCTTTCTGTCTCTATAAATTTGCCTACTATGCACATTTCATATAAATGGAATCATACAATATGTGGTCTTTTGTGACTGGATTCTTTCTCTTAGTATAATGATTTCAAGTATATCTATGTCATGGCATATATCAGTAATTCAGTCCTTTTTTTTTTTTTTTAACTTTTTTAAAAAAAAACAAATCAAATTTATTGACACCTATTAATAAAGCATACAATTCATCCAAAGTGTACAATCAATAGTATTTTGTATAATCACATAGTTGTGCTTTCATCACTTCAATCATTATTAATTTTCATTATTTCAATAATAATAATAAAACAACAACAACAACAACAAAATTCTTCCCATCTCAATCTGTCTTTTCCCTGCTGTGCATAGCTGCTATTTCTGGCTATTCTTGCACATTCATTCCTTTCTATTTCCAAACAATATTCTATTATATGGATATGCCACATTTTTATCCCTCCATCAATTGATGGACATTTGGCTTATTTCCAACTTTTGACTATTATGGATAGTGTAGTTATGAACATGTGTATTCAAGTTTTTGTGATATGTTTTCAATTCTTTTGAGTATATACCTAGGATTAGAATTGTTAGGTCATATAATAATCTTATGTTTATCATTTTGAAAACTGCCAAATGATTTTCCAAATGGCTGTACCATTTTACAATCCCACCAACAATAGATGAGGGTTTCAACTTCCCCATATCCTTGCCGTTACTCGTTATTGTTTGTCTTTTTTATTTTAGCCATTCTAGAGGGTGTGAGGTAGTTTTGTGGTGGTTTTGATTTCCATTTCCTTAATTACCAATGATGTTGGCCATCTTTTTATGGACTTATTGAACATTTGTATATCTTCTTTGGAAAAATATCTATTCAAATCCTTTACCCATTAAATTTTTTAAAATTTCTGAGTTGTAAGAGTTCTTATATATTCTGAATCTAAGTCCCTTATCAGATACATAATTTGCAAATATTTTGCTGCATACTGTGAGTTATCTTTTCAATTTCTTGGTGTACTTAGAAGCACAAAAGTTTTTAATTTTAATGTAGTCCAATTTATCTAATTTTTATTTTGTTGCCTGTGGTTTTGGTGTCATATCTAAGAAACTATTGCCTAGTCCAAAGTAAAAAAGACATGCTCCTCTGTTTTCTTCCTAGTTTTATAGTTTTAGCTCTCACATTTAGGTCTATAATAGAGATAGCTCTTTAGGCACAGCAGAAGCCCCAGGGAGAAGAAAGACAGAGCCATTTGCCTGATAGTCTACAGCTGGCCTTGTGCAGAGAGAGCACAGCAGCTGAGCCCAGAGAGAAATGGAGTTCCAGGAAGAGAGGAACCCAAGAAGCCTGAACTTTAGGCAGATGTCGGCAGCCATCTTGCACCAACATGTGGCAATATACTTTGGTGAGGGAAGTAACTTATGCTTAATGGCCTGGTAACTGTAAACTTCTACCCCAAATAAATACCCTTTATAAAAGTCAACAGATTTCTGGTATTTTGCATCAGCATCCCTTTGGCTGACTAATACAGAATTTGCTACCAGAGAGTAAGGTCGTGCTTTTGCAGTTACCAAAATGCTGGGACAGTTTTATAAATAGGTAAGGGGTATTTTTTGGAGGAATTTTGAGATGCTTGATAGAAAAGACCTACAGTGCTTTGAAGAGACTGTTGATAAGAATATGAAAGCTAAAGAGACTTTTTTTGATGCCTTAGAAGTAAATAATGGAAACTATTATTGGAAACTGGAGGAAAGGTGATCCATGTTTTAAAGTTGCAGAAAACTTAGCAAGATTAACTCCTGGTGTTTTATGGAAGGCAGAATTTGAAAACGGCAAGCTTGGGCATTTAGCTGAAGAACTTTCCAAAATAAACTTGGAGAATTCAGTTTGGCTTCTCCTTGCAGCTTATAGCAAAATACTAGATGAGAGAGAGAAGCTGAGGACTGAACTTTGGGCACAAAGAAAACAGAAACTGATTCTGGAAATTCCAAAGCCTTTGGAAATCAAGTTCCCAGATGATAGTGCCCCATTTGAGGACTTACCTAAACTTGGAACTTGTAAATCAGGATTGAAAATGCAGTTATCTAGGAAAGACTTGTGGAATGTCTGTCTGATGGCTTGGACACCTGCGTCCTGCATTCTAAACCAACAAACTTTTTGAGAGAGCTGTATGTCCAAAACCACTGTCAGCTTGGACAAAAAAGGACATTGATGGGAGAGATGGAAGGGGAAACAGCTTTAAGAGGAAAACCATGGAATCTGAGATCTGGAATTAAGACATAGCTTTGGGCCAAGAGAGGAACCCCACCCATGTGTACAGAAAGGGTGAGTTTGCCCTGGCAGTTGAAGAGGGTGGATGTTCCCCTCTGATGTTCGGGGACAGTTTTGCTGCCCCAGGGTACAGAGAGGGTGGAGCACATTCCTCAAGGATTAGGGTGGCTAAGGTCAGCACCCCATAGTTCTGAGAGGGGTGGACCTGTCCCCCATGGATTAGGGAAGGCCAGGTGGTCAACTCGCTGCTCTTAGAGGGTTGAGCCTGTATGCCAAAGGTTAGGGAAAATATTGTCTTCACTTCACTGTACTAGTGGGGCTAAGACTCTAACTCAAAGATTGGGAAAAGTGTGGCAATCACCTCAACACCCTTGGAGGGTGAAGTCTGGAGTTTGGTTGACACCCAGATGCTTGGTGAGGGTGGAACCAAGAAAATGGCCATTGGGCAAGCCTGTGGAAAGGGTGGGTCCCCATGTGGCCCCAAGGAGAAGAAATCATCTTAAGAATGACTCTCAGACTTTGACATCTAATGAAGTATGTCCTGCAGGTTTACTGAACTGCAGAGGACCCATGACTCATGTTTCTCTCCCAATTTCTCCTCATGATAATGAAAATGGCTATCCTTTGTCTGTCCATTTGTGTATTGGAAGCAGATAAATGGTTTTGTAAATTTCAGAGTTCTACAGCAGACAGGACTTTGCCTCAAGACAAACTGTATTTCTTTAAACTGATTATGATATGATTCTGTATTTAGCTTGTACTTATTCAAGGTTTTTTTTGTTTTTTTTTTTAAATATTATAATGTCTTTTTGGAATTCAGAGGGTGGAGTGTGGCAGTTTGGCATTGTTTATGATTTACAAAAATAGATACTGGATTAGGTTTGTAAACTGGTCTGTACCTGGGTATGATTAAATTATGATTAGGGCTTTGATTGGGCCATGTCAGTAGGACATTGACACAGATAAAACTATATGGCAGAGCAGAGCAGAGGAGTGAGTTGGAGTTCTGATGCTGAGCTTTGACCTGGAGCCCTTGAAGTGAACACACAGGAGAGCTACACAGAGGAATAGAGACAGCTACTTAGACAAGGCAGAAGCCCCAGGGAGAAGAAAGACAGAGCCATTCACCTGATAGTCTACAGCTGGTCTTGTGCAGCTAGAGCACAGCAGCTGAGCCCAGAGAGAAATGGAGTTCCAGGAAGAGAGGAACCCAAGAAGCCTGAACTTTTGGCAGATGTCGGTAGCCATCTTGCACCAACACATGGCAATAGACTTTGGTGAGGGAAGTAACTTATACTTTATGGCCTGGTAACTGTAAGCTTCTATCCCAAATAAATACCCTGTATAAAAGTAAACAGATTTCTAGTATTTTTCATCAGCATCCCTTTGGCTGACTAATACAGGTGTATATATATTTATAATTTCTATGTCTTCCTGATGAAATGACACTTTTATTATTATAAAATGCCCTTTGTCTCTAACAACTTTTGTCTTAAAGTCTGTTTTCCCTAATGATAACTCCTGCCCTCGTTTAGTTTCTATTTGTACGGTATATCTTTTCATATCCTTTTTTACCCTCAACCTATTTATATATTTGAATCTAAAGTGTGTCTCTGTTAGAGTATATAGTTGGGTCATGTATATGTTTTTTTAATCCAGTCTGCCAATTTCTGCCTCTTGATAGGAATATTTAATCCATTCATACTTAATGTAAATACTAATAGGTAGAATTTGTGCCTATCATTTGCTTTTTGTTCTCTAAGAGTCCTTTCTCTTTTTGTTCCTCTATTCTTACATTACTGCTTTCTTTTATGTTAATCAGATATTTTTAGAGTGCTATTTTAATTTCCTTGTTGTTTCTTTTAATACTTTTGAGTTATTTTCTTAGTGGTTATCCTGGAGATTTCAATTAATATCATGCTATTATCATAATCAAGTAATCCAACTTAATTTTAATAGTGTTCAACACTTTTCTCCAGTGTATCTCTTTTTCCTCTCTCTCCTTAGTGCTTTTATTGTTATACAAATTACAATTTTATTATATTATAATCCTAGGAATGTAGTTTTATAACTATTGCTGTATGCAGTTTTCTTTTAAATCATATAGGAGAAGAAAAGAGTTACAAACAAAAACATATTTATTCTGTCCTTTCTATGTACCTACATAGTTACCTTTACCGGTGCTCTGTTTCTTTGTGTGGATTTGAGTTACTGTCTACTATCCTGTCATTTCAGCCAGAAATACTCCTGTTAGTATTACTTGTAGGGCAAATCTGCCTGGATTCTCTCAATTTTTGTTTTACCCAGGGATATCTTAATTTTGCCTTCATTTTTGAAGGACTAATATTGCAGGATATGGGATTCTTGGTTGACACTTTTTTTCAGCAAATGGAATATGTCATCCCATTGACTTCTGATCTTCTTGGTTTTTTGTAAGTCAGCCATTAACCTTATTGAGGCTCTCGAGTGCAATTTGATGTTTTTCTCTTACTGCTTTCACAATTCTTTGTCTTTTGACAGTCTGTCTATGATGTGTTTAGGTGCAGATCCCTTTGAGTTTATCCTACTTGGAGTTTGTTCAGTTTCATGGTTTTCCTCAAATTTGGGGATATTTCTGCTAGTATTTCTTCAAATATTCTGCTCCTTTCTCTTCCTACTCTCCCTCTTGGATTTCTATTACGCTTATGTATGTTGTTATACTTGATGATAACTCACAGGTATCTGAGTCTCTGTTCATTTTTCTTCATTCTTATTTCACCTGTATGTTTCTCAGGCTGGATAATATCAATCAATTGGCCTATTTCAAGATTGCTTATTCTTTCTTTTGCCATCTCAAATCTGCTGGTGATACCTCTCTAATGATTATTTCATTTCAGTTGTACTTTTCAACTGCAGAATTTCTATTTGGTTCTTTTTAAAAAACATAATTTCTATATCTTCATTGATATTCTCTATTTGAGGCAAATGTTCTCACACATTTCTGAAATTCTTTAGACATGGTTTCCTTCAGTTTATAATAGCTAATTTAAAGTCTTTTTCTAATAAGACCAACATCTGAGATTCTTCAGTGACAGTTGCTAATGATTACTTTTCATCTTGTTTATGGATCATACTTTTCTGTTACTGTGCATGTCTCATCATTTTTTGTTGATAATAGTAAATTTTAAATACTATAATATGGTAATGCTGGAATTCAAATTGTCTCCCCCCAGGGGTTTGTTGTGGTTGCTGCTTGTTTGTTTTATGACTTTCCTGGAGTAACAGAGTTCCTATTCCCTGTCATGTGCTGTCCCGGAAGTCTCTGCTCAGTTAGCTCAGTCGTCAGCTAATGATTAGACGGAGATTTCCTTAAATGCTTTGAACCTATAAGTCTGCCACCCTTTGCCAAAGGGCCGTGTATATGTGTTAAGGCATGGCTTCAACATTTGGACAGTTTACAGCACTGTCATAGCATTTACTTCCTGCTGTGGACAACTTCAAAGTCCGCTAGAGTTGAGAGATTAGGGCCTTTTGAGGTCTTTCCTGGTCGTATGCACAGCCCAGTCCTGGACATACATTTGACCTTCTAGATCCCCAGGAATATGTCAAAAAAATTTTAAAACCTCCTAGGGACATATCTTCCCCAGATTGCCCTTATAAGAATTTTTGGCCAGACACATGTTTGCCCCAACTGGCATTACTGCCTCAGGCAGCTACAATATTAAAAAGCTGTCCCTGATTGTTTTTACAACTAGCCTGGGGATAGGGTTATCCCCTCTGAGTGGGCTCTGAGCCTGGTTAAATAAACACAAGCTCTCTGAATGGGGCTTTTTCAGGGAGCTGTACATTTATACTGAATCATAGATATACATCAAATATTCTGGATACAGGTACTTTGCCAGGTATATGTAAGGCAAATATTTTCTTCCTCTGCATGTTTTGCATATTTATGTTCTTAACTGTGTATTTTTGATTAGCAGTTTTAACTTTGAAAAACTCTAAATATCATTTTTATTCTTTTGTGATAAGTGCTTTCTGTGTCCTGTTTAAGAATTCTTTCGTTGTCCTAATGTCATGAAGATATTCTGCCATGTTTTCTCTAGAAGCTTAATGGCCCTTACACGTATTTTAGAATTTGTAGATTATATTATTGTCGATCTTCTCATGAAAAACTGATGTTTACAGAATTTTCTTTGCTCTTTTTGTTGCATTTGTATGGAAGAAAGGGAAGAAAATGCTTACTCATGCTGTCATGTTCATACTGGAGTCTAATGCAATATAATTTTAATTTAGAAAGCCAATCCCAATAGCCCATCAATTTTGTATTTTTGGAATCTGTTTCATCACTGAGAGGCATGAGTTTATTCTCTTTTATGGCTCATTTGAAAGTAAACTATACTCAAAGAGATCGTAGTACCAGTCACAGAGAAGATGAGTGTATAATATTCAAAGAAACACTCACTCCTTCTGAAAAGAATAATGGCATGTGCTTTTGATGAGGGGACTGGGAGGCAGGGACGTGATGCCCCATGCTCAAGTATTGTTGAGGGCATTTGGGTAAAGGAGGAGCAAAAGGAAGAAATGGAACAAAGTAGTCATGATAGGTTTTTCAATCTAGGTGCTTGCTTTTTTCTTTTTAAACTTTTTGTTTTATAATATTTTCAAACTTATGGGACAGTTACAAAAATAACACAAGCCTCAGAGAGAGAACTCCAATGTAGTCCTTTCTCCCCAGATACCCAGATCCACCAATATGAACATTTTGACACATTAGCTTTATCATTCTATCTATCTATCTATCTACCTACCTACCCTTCCACCTATCTCTCTATGTATATATCAATTTATTTTCTGAACACTTGAGTATAGGTTATATACATTATGCTCCTTGAACACTAAATACTGCCATGTACATTTCCTAAGAACAAGGATATTCACTTATGTAACCACCTGTTATCAAGTTGCTCCCTTTTTCTTAAAAATTATGTAGAAAATGTGCATTATATGCATATTCATAAAGTCAGAAACTAGAATACAGGTTACTAGGGGTTGAATAGGGGAGAGGAATGGGGAGTTAATGTTTAATTGGTATGGAGTTTCTGTTTGCGTTGAAAGAAAAGTTGTGGCAATGAATGATGGGGATGGAGGTGCAACTTTGCGTTTGCAATTAACACCACTGAATTGTGTATTTGAAAAGGGAAAAAGGGAAATTTTAGCATGTATATCAGTTGCCACACAGAAACAAAGAACTGTACAACACAGAGTTAACCCTAATGTAAACAGTGGGCTAAAATCAATAGCATAATTATAATTTGTTTCATGAATTCAATCAAAGTTTCCACATAATACACAAATGTTAATAACGGTAAAAACTGTGTGTGTGAGAGGGGAACTCTGTATTTTCTGCAGGATGTTTCTGTAAATCTACAACAGCTCTAATGAAAAAAGTCTTTTAATTATTTAGGAAATCTATACTTCCCATGTCTATAATAAACTCAGAATATTCTCCCACAGCCCTGGTGACTTTGAGAAATGCTAGTCTGGTCTAATTGGAGGGAGAAGAACTGAACGTACTTTGTACAGAAAGGAAATATTTGGTAATACAATCTAGAATAAGATCAGTAAATCAAAGTCGCAAATATAAATATGCTGCGATCTAGCCCAACTTAGCACAAATAAAAATGTGAATGGGCTCAAAATATTAGTCTTGAAAGAAGTTAGGCAGTTAGTAAGGATGATAGAAGGGATGCATATCATAGATTTCACTATTTCAGTCCAGTCTGAGTTGAGATCATGTCAGAAAATTATTGCTGTGACACTGGATTGGAAAATCATAGCTGATAAAATCTTTCGAACAGACATTTTGCTGAAATATCAACCAAATTTTATATATATGCATGTATATAAATATAAAAATGAATGCACATTATTTGTAATACATGCACTTGGCTTCCTTGCTTATCATTTCCTGCCTAATAAATCTAAGGCAAGTACAAGATCGATGAGAGTTAAGACTGTGTAACTCCCTAATTTTATTATTTTTCCTTTTCAACCTACTATGGTAAAAGTGGTTTGAAACATTGAGATGTTTGTGAGCCTTTTTTGTTCTTTTTGCAAGGCCGATCACATTTCATTCGGACTCTTTAAAATCCCTCTCATCTTCATATGACAGCCTGAAGAGTCATTTAGGATACCGCCTGGCGTTTGTCCCCTTACAGTGATACTGTATGGCCTCCCTGTATTTAGAAATGCAAACTTGTTTTTTTGTGTGGTTGGCCATAAAATAGCAATTTTCTTTCACAGACATCTGTTGAAATCCCTGTACCCAATAACAGAATATTCAACTGATTCTTGCTAATGTAAGTTCATGAAAAACAAAAAACAAAAAAACAAGCGAAGCAGAACTCCTTGGAAAATAGAAAACGTTCTTTCCCTTCTCTCTGTTTCCACAAAACGACAAGAGTATCAATGAACTGACAAATGTGCAGAGTACCAATTTCATCTGAGGATTTCACTCTTTCAGAAATGCAGGTGCAGATTAGGTGTCTTTAGATTTATATTTCGGGATGAAATTTTAACACTGCTGTACCCTTGATATATAATAAAAATAAATAATATTCAGCTGTTATGTTCCATTCTGAAATTATCCTACCTATTCTCATCATTTATCATTCCTTTCTAACTATAGAAATCTATAACTCTTACCAACAGCCTCTAACTCTTCCTTTTCTTTGAGACTGCAATTGTAGTCAGATTAATAAATTAGTTTCCTGCTTCAGTTCAGTGGTCATCCACAATCTTTATTTGACATATTTTTAATCCTCTCCCTAATTTCAATGAAAAGGTAAGTCATAAAAATGAATAAGTGTATTATAGTCACCTTCATTGATTATATTCCCAAAGGTTTACCTATTAAAGTCTCTAAGTCACTTGTATTTCTGAGATTACTGCATTCTGCTGACAGTATTTCCTTCTAGTTTCATTTTATTATGGGAAAACACTGTAGAAGCTTTTTTTTTTTAAGATTTATTTTATTTATTTATCCCCCCCCTTGCTGCTTGTGCTTGCTGTGTCCATTTGCTGTTTTTGTGTGTCCATTTTGCTGTGTCCATTTGTTTTGTTTTGTTTTTCTGTGTCTGCTTGTATCCCTTTGTTGCGTCGTCTTGCTGCGCCAGCTGATTGTGCTACGTGGGCTGTCAGCTCATCACGCGGTGCAGGCCATCAGCTCACCACGCCGCGCGGGCCAGCTTTCCTTCACCAGGAAACAGGAGCCCAACCACTTGAGCCACATTAGCTTCCCTGTAGAAGCTTTTTGCAAGGTGTGTTCCTTGAAGTATAAGAGTGCTGCATGATATAATAGGTATTCAGCCAAAATAAAGGGAGGCAGGATTTAATGAGTGAGTGTGGGAAATGCTGGCTTAAAACAAGGCGAGGAGAATTTTTTACCTCTTTACTGAGAATTCTCAGGGCTCTTGATATGTAAATGTGTATTGTGCCTTTCTGAAAAAGCCATGAACTCTAAAGCTTTTCCCAAATATTGGAGACCATGAAAGCATTCAAAAAATATATTTTAAAAAATGAAAACACGTCTTTCTGGGTTAATCTCCAAGTTCCCTTTCTGTTGAGATATTGGAATTGACCTTAAACACATCAATTAGGAAATGTGTAAATAAATTACAAAATAGCTATGCAGGAGAATCTTGTACTGCTGCAGGCATCAAAAATAAACCTTTAAATAATTTTTAATGGCATGGGAAATGCTAATGATCTAATAATATTGAGTAAAAATAATACAAACCTTATAGAGCTTGACAATTTGGCCATAGAAAATTACTGAAAGGAAACACACAGGAAATAATAGCCATTGTTTTGGTAGATTGAAGAGTTAAGGCTGAGTTTTTTCCTTCCTTATATTTTATTATAAATTTGACTTTTTATGATTATTACATATTAATTTTATATTATGAAGACAGTTAAGACTTTCCCTGTCATTTCGTTTGCTCTCCCACAATCAGCCCCAAATTTTCTCTCATTGTAACTATTTTGACTCTTGACTTTCTCTGTACCAATAATGGATTCTCTATATCAGGGATCAGCAAACTATGTCCTGCAGACCCAATCTGGCTGTTGCTTGTTTTTGGCAAATAAGGTTTTATTGAAACACAGTCATGCCCATTTGCTCACATGTTGTCTATGGCTGCTTTCACTCTACAAAGGCAGAAATGAGTAGTTGTAGCAAAGATCCTATGACCTGCAAAAAGTAAAATATTCACTATGTGGTGGGACTAGAACTAGGGGGAGGCAACTGAGGTGCCTAGGGTTTAAAATTTAAGAAAGCTCTCACTTCTAGGGGGTTTGTATGCTCAAATGTGTGCAGCACTGAGCTGTGTATTAGATGCTTGAGTCAGTTCAGATCATGTGAGGAGCAGGTACAAAGACAGAATTAGATATGCAAGAGATTTATTGGGGAAATACCTGTGAAGAATAAAGGGGAGGGGGAGCAGGAATAGGCAATGAGCCATCAGAATAATATGCAGGTGTGACCCCTTTGAATGGCTCAAGAGACAGAAGAAAATTGGGTAGGGGAAGCCTCAGGGTGCTGTGCTGCTCTGAGGAACTCTTAACCAGGTAGGTGATTGACAGGAGAGGTGTCCCAGAGTGAGCAGGAGCATCTAAAGGGAAAGTACAGCCTTGGTGTGAACACGCAGTGGAGCCAAAAGTGCCGGAGTTGGAGACTGTCAGCTGTACACCCTCCTCGCAGACAGTTCTTTTGAAGAGTTATCTGAGTGGCACACCTAGATGACCTCCACAGTGTGCTATTAATATTTGTCAATTTGATTTGAGGTGGTTGTTGGGCCCCCCAAACCATCACACCCCTTCTCTTTTGTGGTTTCAGAGAGTTGACTCCAGTTTGGACCAAGACAACCAGGGTTAGGTCATCCCAGAGCTGTGGTGAATGGTGCCCAGAGGTTCAGTCAGAGTGAAGCTTAGGACTTTCATTCAGTGGTTGTAGTTAACAGCAGGTTCTTTCTCCTTGGATGTGAATAAGGAAGACCATAACCCTGTTGCTGCTGATAGTCTGTGTTAATTAGGAATGCTTTCAGCTGGAGGAAACCGAAAAACCTGATGAAAGTGGTTCATTTTTGTCAAAAAACAAGATGATCAGAGATGACAGGGTGCTGTCATTGGTTCAATGGCTTTCAGACAATATCTTCGTGATTCGCTTGACTTTGTTGTTGCAGAAGCTCCATTATCACACATTCATCCTCAGTGGCAGGAGTGCATCGTGTCTCCTCACATGCTTTCCCCCCATCAGGGATGAAAAGTGTCATTCTCAGACACTCCCAAGGCCATCTGTTTGTCCAGGACCGGGTAACACACTAAATATTTGTTACACACTGAACGAAATTAGGGTTCTACTTAGCATGGAGGTAGCAGGGGGTGGGAAG
Source organism: Cabassous unicinctus (assembly GCA_029593785.1). Taxonomy (NCBI): domain Eukaryota; kingdom Metazoa; phylum Chordata; class Mammalia; order Cingulata; family Chlamyphoridae; genus Cabassous; species Cabassous unicinctus. Next base: position 28,230 of record JAQZBX010009358.1, read on the forward strand.
TGTCTTTTGGAAGTGGCAACAGAGGCTGCCATTTAGCTGTCCTACAAGGCCAGACTGAGGATGAAGCCGACACAGAGAGAGGCAGAAGAGGAAAATCTTCAGGAAATAGAGCCAGAGTCCCAATCAAACCACATTTGAAGCTCACTCTACCTCTGGGATTTTTTTTTTTTAATGTGAGCCAATATAATCCCGTTAGTGGTCAAGTCAGATTGAGTTGGTTTCTTCTTTCCTGAGACCGAAGCAGTTCAACTGACCCAAGAGCAGAGAAATTTCTTTGCTGTTAGCCTTTCTAAGAGTAGCAGAGATGGAAATTAGCCGAGTAGGGAGGAGTAGATTAGTTAAATGCTCTGGTTGCAAGCTACAAAAATGACTAACTCAAAGGGACTTAACTTTTTAAAATGTATTATTTTTTTAAAAATATATAATTGAAAGTCTAAAAGTAGGGCAGACTCCAAGTAGAGAATGATCGTCAGCTCAAAAATGTCATCAAGATCTTAGCTTCTTTCTGTCTCTTCACTCTGCTGTCCTAAGCATCAGCTTCAGCCTAAAGCAAATATGGCTGCCATTGGCAATGGAAGCTGTATCCAAAAGGAGAGAGAAAGGGCGTGGAACCCAGGTCTTTCTCTTCAGTCAGATAGGGCCAACGGGGACCAAGAACAAATGGAGCAAATGGCTGTGAAGAGGGGTGGCAGGGATGAGATTTGAAAATAGCTGCTATATGTACATATGTGTTTGTGTGTTTCTTTATGTTTAGAATGAATCTAGGCTAGAATATCACCTCCATCATCATAATTACTGAAACAAGTGATTCCTAAGCTTTTACCATATGCCAGCCACTCCTCTAAGTATCTTTATATGTCCTATCCCATTAAATTCTCACAATTGCAACAGCCTTCTAAGAGAGGTGCTATTTTATCATCACTTTAGAGAGGAAACTGAAAGCTCAGAGATGTTAAGTAACTTGCACAAAGTAACACAGCCAATGAGTGGCAGAGCCAGTATTTGTGGGAAATTGAAGTGACTATTTTAGTATTAAATAGTCCTGGGTTTAGATCCTTGATGTTGTTATTTCCCAACTGTGCAACCTTGGACAAATCACTTCACCTCTGAGTTTCAGGTTCCTCATCCACGGAATGGGGTCATATCGATTATGCTCTGCATCATAAACATGGTCATCATAGACTAGATGAGATATGTAACATCTCTTGGGTCAAGCTCTTGGGCCTATCCATGGGAGGCACTGAGTTCTCTCTCCTACATCCCCACCTGCCCAGCCACCAAACTGCATCTAGCAATTAATAATTTGAGTGGATCCACACAGATCCAATTTATTAATTACTCTTATCCAAAGCTTAATACTCAATGCTTCTGACCTCACAATTCATAATATTCATAAATGTCTCATCTATATTTTGGGATCTCAGGATGAAACAGTTTTTGAAAGAGAAACTTCCTCAAGAGCCAAAGCACTTACTGTAGTAAGAAATGCCAATGAGTTAGGATTACATGCTATGATAAACATGTCAGACTTTTCCCCCCTACGATCAGATTATCACTTTTTAAAAATCCAGGGAAAAAGTAGACAGATCAAGGTTTGATATTTATGTTTGGACTTCTATGCCAGTGATCTCAAGGCATTTTTGATTGCACACCTCATCAATAAATTATTTTGACCCAGCATTGCCAATATAGGTATATTATTTACAGATTCTGTATACCTACACTATTGTACTAATATTTATGATAAACCATACTCACGTAATAGAAATCTTAAGAGGATGAAATTTTAAATTAAATGTAAAAAGAAGTTCTAATACTGTCTTCCCTAAGTCCAATGGATCACCCTGTAAACCCCTTGCATTACATGCCTCCACCGTGGGTATCATTATTCTCCACATTGGAACCACACCCATTCCTTATCCTCTTGAACTATTCTGGTTAACCTGGAATCCTGGAACTCATGTCAGCTCCCCCTAGGTCCTCATTTTTGTAACATAACTGTAACAGCCTTGCATCATAGAGAAAAGGGTTTGATGGTGCATTTATTGGATGAGGGTACTCAGGGTTCACAAAAGAGGCAGGGATATGAACAGCCTTGATTGGGTTGGGAGGTGGGGGCATGAGGAGAAAGGCCTGGAGGGAGGATGAAGCCTGCTCAAAAATGGAGAGAGTATGAGACCAGCCCAACTGAAAGGCCTGACTCAGGACAACTTCTAAGCTCTGACCTCTGCTCCCATTAGGCCACTAAAGTCATTCAATCTAGATTCTTTTCCTAACTCTCAGGAGCTCCAGAGGATGAAAGCTGGCCTCCCAGGCCTCCTCTGTCAAATCAACTCAGGAATGTCTATAGTTCTCATAGAGCAGCTCCCTGCAAACTCCTTTCTCTAGCTTGAGCCTCTGGCTGGTGTTCAGGCCCCTCCTTAAGAAGTCATCAATCTTGGGCTTTCTCTAAACAGGACAAGGTTGGGTAGGTGACAGGAAGGGTGCTTTACTCATGATTAGGGCCCCCTGCTGTGGTGGGAAATTCATGTTTTCCAGCTCAAAGTCCTGCCTTTTAGGTAAACTATGTGTTGTCTTGTGCACAGTTTTCATTTTAAAACTGTGTGGCAGGTTGTGGTTGAAATGAGATTCCACTGACATACCAACTCCCTCAGTAAAGTTCACTTGGGAACATGCCTTAAGAATACTCCCCCTTCTGAGAGTAGGTTTGAAGGAAGATCACCAAGAAGGAAGTGAGGATGGTGGGTGGTGTGGCAGGAAGAATGTGTTAATGGAGTTAAAAATTAATTGGTATGTGTGTGGTAACAGGAAAAACTAAAGGAACAGATGTTGAAGAGAGGCCAGTTGCCAACACGCAGGGATGGATTGCCTGTCTTTCTGCCAGAGATCAATTGGAGCTCCTAGGAGAAATGGTTTTGCTACCTCAGGGTCTTAACTGAACATTAGTCAGGGCTGTGGGGACTGAGTTTTTGCCAAGGAGACGTCATCTAGACCAGATTTCAAAGAGGCAGTAGAAGCTCTGGGGCTCTGCTCCTTGTGAACTGCTTAAGACCAACCTCTCCCAGTCACGTGTGCTCCCTTAGTACTTTCATGAAGGCAAAACTCAGGGAGCTGGTTGTTTTCTTTTGGCACACACTGTGTGTGGTCCCTGAGAAATTAAATAGCCACCAAATCTCCAGATTCAACCTACCCAACAGGCCTCAGACTGCTCTTGTTATTCTTCACAGGGTTAAGATCTGTTAGAGCACTGGGGCTTCTGGAGAGATGGGCTTCCATGCATAATTCCATTCATTCATTCATGAACCTACTTTAGGCTGAGCACTTATCTATCCTCTGGGCATGTACCAGTGAACAAACAGCCAAATATCCCTGCCCTTACATCTCAGACAATAGACAAAACAAATAAAGTATATATTATGTTGGAAGGGACATGTGTTATCGGTAAAAAGTAAAGCAGGGTGAAAGGATGGGGATACCAGGGGCAGATGTGAAAAACAATTTTAAATGGAGTGGTCAGAGTAGGCTTCTTCATTGAAAGGAGTCAAGTGAATGGATATCTGATGGAAGAGCATTCAAGGCCAAGGGAAGAGTCAGTTAAGTTTGGAGGTGCATTAGCAGAGTGAGGAAGGGAGAGAGGGGTAGGAAATGAAGTCAGAGAGGAATGGGGCCCAGATAACATAGGGCCTTGTAGGACACAGTAAGGACTTTGGCTCTTGCTCTGAATGAAATGGGGGCTGATGCAGGGCTTTGAGCAGAGGAGGGACATGCTCTGACTTATATTTTAAAAGGATCCTCTGGCTGCAGTGTTGAGAATAAACTATAAGGGGTAATTACAGATGCAAGGAGATGATTTAGGAGGTTGTCTTAGTTTGCCTGAAAGGACTTCTGTCACAAAGCCTCCAACTAGGTGGCTTAAACAACAGAAAATTTATTGTCTCATGGTTCCAGAGGCTGGAAGTCCAAAATCAAGGTGTTGGCAGGGCCGTGCTTCCTCTTAAAGGTGAGAATCTGTTCCATGCCTCTCTCCTGGCTTCTGGTGTACGACCAGCAGTCCATGGCCTTCCTTGGCTAGTGGCAGAATAATTCAATCTCACATGACTCTCTCTCTCTCTCTTTCTCTTTCTGGATTAGGGCCTTCCCAAATCTAGATTGGCCTCATCTTAACTAATAACATCTTCAAGGATCCTATTCACAAATAAATTCACCTTCTCAGAAGTAGAGATTGGGACTTGAACATGTCTATTTGGGGGAAACAATTCAATCCATAACAGAAGTTATTGCAGTAATCCAAGCAAAAAATGACAGTGGCTCAGACCATGGAGTTAACAGTAAAGGTAGGGAGAAGTGGTTGAATTCTAGATAAAGAGAAGACTATCCTCTTTAGTCATGTTTGGGTGTCCTAAAGTATAAACTGCTGCATTGCCTTCACAGCATGGCTGTGACATACTCTAATTTGAATTTCTGACATACATTTTCATGCAACATTCATTAAGACCAACCTAGGGAAATGTTTTAATGTCTAAGCCCTGAAACAAATATTGGTAACTGGCCATCTACAAGCTAGATTTGTTACAAAGTTTTTTTTTGTTTTGTTTTGTTTTTCACTTTTTAAAAATTGAGCCAGCATTCTAAGAACACAAAAGTCACATAAAAATCCGAATTTCTAGCTTCATTGGAAACACTGGCATATCTGTCAACATAGGGCTAGCATTTTCCCATGGCAACCATCAGCCAGAAAGGAGGAGCTGTTCTGATTAGAGCTTGTGCCCCCCAACTCTCCACAGTCCCTAATTAGCCCCCTTCACACATGGACATTATTTGCCTGGACCCTACAGGCATTGGGGTTTATGAGCTGCCCTGGAGTCCAGAAGGAGTTCTCAGGAGGAGAGGAGGGGCAGTGACGTTGGTCAAGACAACTTATATTACTAGGCCATTAGGGTCCAGGGCATGGGGGGTCTCAAACAGGCAAAGAAGTTTAAAGCTCGTCTGTGTTCACAAATGCCCTCTTTGGGTTTTCTCTGTAGGTACCATTTTCTTCCTCCCTCCATCCCTCTGCCTTCTCTCACGAAATTGTTATAATGAGAGGGACCAGCCCTCTTCCTGCTTATGAGTCACACTGCTTCTTTCCCACTCTTTCCTGTGGAGACCCTGGTGGGGTATAAAGTGGGTTCTGGTGTCAGGAAGCTTGGAGTGGGTGGCAGAAGCCAGATGCTCTGGGTTTTAGGGGGAAGAGTGCTCTCTCTTTCTCGTATGTCCTCCATTTCCTGCCTTTTCTTGCCTTCTGACTGGTAAGACCTGGAGGGCCAACACTAGGATGAGGCTCTAAGTGAAAGGAGCTCACTAAGCCACAGACCTTGAACAAAGGCCAAATTCCTTTCTTTAGTCATAAAACATGAACATTTTCTTAGAGTTTCCCTTGTGAACCTGTAGTTTCTATAGGCAAAAGGTCAAAGAGCTGGGGATTGGGAGTTCTGATCATCTCCCTCTACATAAGAGACATGTGGCCCTCCATCGAGAGTGCTTATTTAATAGAAATATTTCAAAGGCTTTATTTCTGCAGTCACTCATTCTGTCCACCACCTGCCTCACTATGGGTTCCCAGGACAGAAGAACAAGGTCTACCTTACCCACTTGTATAGTACAACCTGAAGCACACTTTCTCCTCCCTGACTCTTAGCCAAAATTATCCACGCACTTGATGAGACTTGAAATTCTGATGCTTTTTCACTCTACAACTAGAAATAAGGCTTAAAATGCAAACTGTAGAAGCACCAGCCCTCTGGCAGGGCTAGCCCTGTTAAGGTCCCAGGTAGCACAGAGAAGGCAGAGATGATAAGGTGTAAAACATCCTGGTATGTTTACTGATCACCTTTCATCACACAGTGAGAGTCAAACAATACCTTGGTCCAGGCTGGACTCAGAGGAGGAAATATTCACAACAGTTTTATAGCAGCTCCTTGTCTTTTCCTAATTCCCATCTTCCCATCACCATAGCAACCCACATTTTATAAAGGCAGGAGAAGAGATTTGTAAATCTTATCTTAGCTCCTTGACCTTCAGGACACTTTAGTATTAAGTTTTATTCTGTTCTTTAGAAGAGCATAAGTTATCTAACTTCTACATTGAGGGGGACAGGACTCCTGTGAGGGAATCCTGGGAAATACCAGACATCTTCTAAATGCTGAGCTGGCAATAGCAGGATAGCCATCATGCCAATACTTGGCCATTCAAGACTATATAGCCAGAGGAAGATGTCAGGCCCCTATCTGAGTATGGATGATGGAGAAAGCTAAAATGTTTATTAACCATCTGAGTTCACTCCAATCCCATCTGAATGTTAGTCTTCCTTATCATTAATTAGACTCGGCATGTTTGATATGTTATTATAGATAAATGGAAACATCTGGGAGAAGCACTATACATGCTCTAATTCTCTCTCAAGTAGAAATGACTGATTCCAGCTCACTCCTGAGAAGAGAGTTTTAAATAAAGGAAGGGGAATGCCAAATCTAGGAGTGTAGATGAACACTCTGGAGGAAAGAAAATGGATGCAGAAAAGTTAGTAGGCAATAGGTACAGAAAAGTCTCAAGTACAGCATTTAGATAGTTTGCTTTTGGTAGATAGAAATGAAACTTGAGTGTGGAGTGTGATGAGTGTAAGGAGACTTTAGGTATGTCTTTGCCCTCACCAAAGAGCATACAAGATAAGTAGAGAGGGTTTTAAATTCTAATGCATATCCTGATTCTGGGTCAGATAAGTAGCTCAAATGGGTCTCAGCATTAAACTGTCCCTGGGAGGAAGAATGTGGCTCCCAGATGCCCCTTTACAAGCTCTAATTTGAGCCAGGTGCTCAGGCACGATCGGCCCACTGTACCCAGCTTAGTCTGAGCCGTTGCCTGCGTGGCATGTCCATTTTTCTAAGCCCAAAGAAGCAGCAATCAGTGCCTTATTGTTCATGGTAATTAGCGGCCCTGCAGAGGGCCAGCCTGAATGGGTCTGGTGCTGTCTTCTCACTCCTGCACCAAGCGTAGTGTGCTGCTGCCCACAGCCAAAGAATTAGTCTTTTTCTTGACTCTTTTGAAATATGAGAAGGGATTTGGACTTCAAGATGCAAATAGCAAAAGGGTTGACCCCCCTCCCCCATCAGAGCGTTCTAATCGCTGACACAGGGAGGGATATTTTGCTTCTGTCACAGAGGGATAACTCTGGGCCTCCTAATGTTCTCAAACAATAACGACTGAAACCGAGAAACAGAAAAACCAGGATCAGCCATCCTGGAAATCAAAACGGGATTGAGAAGGGGGTGAGGAGGGGTAAGACAGCAAACATATGGAAGAGTTTTCAGTTATGGAGGAAGGAAGCCAAACACAGGGGCCATTATTTCAATTTTGTTCAGTTTTCAGCCTTAAGAGATGCCCAGGAAATACTTTATGCTAATTCTTTTCTTAAAAGCAAAAAAAATCTTTCAAAACTAAAGAAAAGTAAATGTGACTTAGAACTGATTTTTTTCCCTCCTGTCCTCTAAATTAAACTGCATTTTTTTTTCTACCCAGGAGTTAACTAGTTTGGGATCATTATATGAGTGGACAATTTGACGAAAATAATCAGGAAATATTTGCTGCATAACAAATCCTAAAGAAGTTAAATATTGCATGGGAACATTTTATAGAACACTGGGTTCATTCATTTGTGAGCATCCTGGAAACATAGAGGGTACCTTCTATTAAGAAGAGTACTCTGGGCCTTCATTAATTTCCACAGTGCTTCGTGGCCTATTTTCACCTTTTTGTCAGTAGCATTCTCTGTAGAGAAGCAATTTAGCTGAAGAAAAATAAACAGACCAGAATTTAAAGCAACTCTTTTATTTTCATAAGCCATATATGTTTTCTGATTGATATTTCAATAAAAATAGTCTAAAATTTTCATAGGGCTAAACAGCCTTATGTAACATTTTTCTAACAAAACTTTTCATACTCCTTTTTAAAGTTGTTTTAATTAAGATTCACAGTCATCAATGTGAAAATTGTACTATTCTTTTTTTTTTTTTTTAAAGATTTATTTATTTTATTTATTTATCCCCCTCCTTGCTGCTTGTGCTGCTGTGTCCATTCGCTGCGTGTCTTCTCTGTGTCTGCTTATCTCCCCCTTGCTGTGAGGTCTTGCCGCATCAGCCCACAGAATGGGGCGAGCCGGCCTGCCCTCACAAGGAGGCGCCGGGAAGGAAGCGAACCCGGGGCCTCTCATATGGTAAACGGGTGCTCTATCCATTGCGCCACACCCGCTTCCTGCCGTGAGGTTGCTGCATCAGCCCACCACACCGCTCAGGCCGGCGTGCCCTCACAAGGAGGCCCCAGGACGCGAACCCGGGCCTCCCATATGGTAAACAGGGGCTCTATCCACTGAGCCACACCCACTTCCCTGTACTATTCTTATTATGAAGTAATTTTTCTCATTTACTTAAGACACATAAGGTGTTGAATGTTTCATTTGATCTAAAGACAAGTCAGTAAAAAAACACCAGAGACTAAAAAATAATCTTGGGAAAACAGATCCCAAGATTTCTTCATACACAAGCACAGTTGTGCATGTGTGTGTGTGTGTGTGCATGCACATGCACAATTTTTGTATTAGTGTGCCAGGGCTTCTGTAATAAAGTACCACAGACTAATTGGCTTAAACAACAGAAATTTATTATCTCACAGTTTTGGAGACTAGAAGTCCAAAATCAAGGTGTGGCAGGGCCATGCTTCCTCTTATAGGTGAGAATCCGTCCCACATCTCTTCCCTGGCTTCTGGTGTGTGGCCAGCAGCCTCCCCACCTTGGCTTGTGGTGACATAACTCAATGTCTGCCTCTGTTATATGGCGCTCTCTCTCTCTCTGTGTGTCCAAATTTCCTCTCCTTATAAGGACACCAGTCATATTAAATTATGGCCTTCCCTAATCCAATTTGGCCCCATCTTAATTAATAACATCTTCAAAGATCCTATTTATAATTAATTTCATGTTCACAGGACCAGGGGTCAGGACTAAAACATGTCTTTTAGGGGGACACTATTCAATCCATATCACCTATTGAGAGCAAGTTACAATTTAAAAGCACGTTTTAATTCTGCAAAAATATCACTTTAAAAACAAAGCAAGATTAAAAGTAAAAAATGAGTAATTTTGTCTTAGCAATAGCTCTACCTTTTAAGCTGAACAATAGTACCACCTTTTACTACACAGAGTTTCTAGGAAAATAATTCTCCTAATATAGTCTTCTTAAAATTCATATACTAAAATTAAGTATGCAGTGCCCCTATTCCTTATGCATTCATCAGGACCACAAAAACCACTTCATAACTTGCCACAATAAGAAATAAGTATGCCATTTTCACAAGAGGTAAGGAGAATTGTTCTACTCATTGTCCCTTAGATCTGAAATCTGTCATAGTCCCCCCAACCCCTGTGGTGTCACAGTCAATCCCTCTAGAGCCTCAGCAAAGAACCACACCAGTCCCTGCAACAAGCCTCCCTGGAGCAGGTGCCTCAGCCAGGGGCGACCAGTGGTGAAGGACCACCATCAGAAATAGTGAGCACTGGCCAGCTGGGGCCTGCAGGCTGGATGGAGCCCAGCTCTGGGGTCTGCAATTTTTAAAAAGCAGCCCCACATTTAAACATGAGTAGATTTTACCTAAAAATCAGAAGTCCTGCTTCCTCTTACAAAATTGGACCACCTGACCACACAGGGCACACATTCCTACCTGGAAATGCTAGGCTGGAACTGAGAAGCCACTGGTCCCTTAGACGAGTGCGTATTCTCCAGTCTCCAGTGTCTCTCATACCTTGCCCTGTTTCACTCATTTGTGTTACCTTCTGACACCTGTAGGTATTGGAATTGACTCCAGCCTTAGAGAAAACATGGGCCAAACCACTAATTTGGGCATGAACAGCTGAAACAGATTGGCCAACTATGTGATGACAGAAACTAGAGTATACTCCAATGCTATTCAGCTGTTTGTTTTTTTGTTTGTGTTTTTATTATTATTGAAATAATGAAAATGCTCTAATAATGATTGCCATGATGAATGCCCAACTATGTGATTATACCAAATACCATCGATTATACACTTTGGATGAATTGCATGCTTTATTAACATGTATCAATAAAATTGATTTGTATAAAGAAAAGAAGGACTTGGAGCAATTGATACCTGCAGTATTCCGTGAAGGTTTTCACAGGTCAAGATGGGACATGGGATGCAGTCCCAGGAGCAGGGACAGAAATTGGAGGAACATTTAGGTATCAGTGAGTTTATAGGGTATGCCTGAAGCCCAAGGGGGGATGGGAATGCAGGGCTGAGGAGTGGGCATTCAGTCGAATAAATAGTGCGAACCCTTTGGAGGTCTTTGTGCTGCAGAATGATATGGTTAGCACTGGGTTTTGGTGGCATAAGCAGGAGCAGCCGGGGAGGTGAGACATAATGTGGAAAGTAGCAATCACTTGAGTGTGCCAGGCCTTGTGCTAGATGATTTTCATCTATGATCTCATCTTATCCTTGCAGCTCTACGAAGGGATTGCTTTGATCACCATTGTAAGTATAGAGGGAAAACTAGACACAGGTGGTTGAGTACAGGGCCAAGCTTTCTTACTGTGTCTTTACTATTCGTCCAACAAGTGTTTGCTGCATTAGTATATAATAAAGATAATGGAACGAAAGAAAGAGGAAGGGAGGGAGGGAGGAAAGGAGGAGGGAATCCCAGAGCCAGAACTGAATCACTTCTGTCTGATTCTAAGTCCATATTCTTTGTCTTCCACTGTTGGAAAATGTTCAACAAGCCAGAATAAGCTCAATAAAAGTCAGGACTGGGGGCTGCAGTGCTGAGAGAAGGAGGGACCAATAGGAGAGAAGACAGAGGGGCAGAGCCACACAGCAGTGTGAAGTCTCTTCTAGAGTGACCAACTGCCCCGATTTGCAAACTGTGATTAAGAGGTTTCTGGGAATATGGGACTTTTCAGTGCTAAACCCAGAGCACTCCCAGGGTGGTTGGTCCAGCTAACTGGGAAAGACTCACAAATTCCAAGGTGGGGCAAGGAAAGGTGCCAGGATACCACTCAGAAAATAATGTCATAATTGGACACAGTGGTTCTTAAGGAGCAGCATGCATCAGAATCCCCTGAAGGGCTTGTTGGAACACAGAGTCCTGGACCTCACCCCAGAGTTTCAGACTCAATAGGTGTGGGGTTGGACCTGAGAATTTGCATTTTAACAGATATCCAGGTGCAACTGATGCTGCCAGTCGGGGGAACCACACTAGGAGTGCCAAGCCCTTCTGCAGGCTACTACTCATTTGCCCCTCAAGATAACCCTGTTGGGTGGGCATGGGCCACTGGAGAGGTCAGTGGGCAACTGCTGGCCCAGGGAGCTGAACAGTCCCAGACCAGGGAAGGAAACAGAAATGCCTGTCTGGCTACACACTGCCTTGGGACCCAGTCCCTGGGGATTTATCTGTATATCTTAGTCAAGACCAACTATGAGGCTCCAATCCCCGCACATCCTTACACTCTGAGAGCTTTTATGCCCCGTGACTGCTGACCCGAAGCCCCACATTCGATCAGTCCCTCTAACTACACAGAATCTTGAAAATCCTGGCTTTTCCTCCATGTGCTGTGCCTTGCTTACCCTGGGATCCTGAACAAATGCTTTCTACTTCCTAGAAGTGCTTTTTCAGAAGCTACCCTGCCCTGATGTTTACCTGCTTATAGAGAGGAGCTATTCACTTGTAATTTACAATTTTCCAAAAGAACCTCCAAGACTTTATCTGGCAGTATCTGGATTAAGCTAGAGGTTTCTTGCATTAGCTTTTATGCTTAACTATTGGGAATGCCAGTTGGATATAGGCTACCATATTTTACAAAAGAGGTTAGAGGGGAGACAGCTTATTTTTTAGGTCATCCTTTTGAGTTACAAAGTACTTTCATAGGTCAAGTCTCACTTAATCCTTAAAAAAGTCCTATGGGTATTTTCCACATTTTATACATGAAGAGGTAAAACTGTTATAACTCGGGGTCATCAGCTGGTAAGCAATGGCATTAGGACACACATCATGTGTCTGCCCCATTATCTATCTCCACCAATCATAGAGGCAGAAGAAAGTCAAGCCTGCTGTGTTCTTTCATCTATATGTCATGAAACACACATACAGTATTTCATATGATTGTCAGGCCTGTGAAATATCCAGATCCTAACCAACCCTCAAGCTCATCCCTCCCCCCACCGAATGTCCCCTTTCCTGTAGCTCTCAGACTGCTTTGCATCATAAATTTCATATGCAGATATATATTTTCTCCAATTAGATGGTAAGTCCTAGCAGAGTTGCATTCTTTCCTTCTCCCCAACCCTAGCACATTGCTGTGTATATTGTAGGAACTCTGTGAGCATGTGCTGAGCGTTGAATGGCTATTAAGTAAGAAAACCTCCAAGCAGCTGCATGAAGCTCTGCAAACACAAGTCAGAATAAGATATGTTCTATTTTTGAATGGCTGCAGATACTGAGTGTATCTATTGTTTCCTATTGTTGCTGTGAAAAATCATCCCAAACTTATTGTCTTAAAACAATACAAATCTATGATCATATAATTCTGGAGGACATATATCCAAATGGGTCTCCTTGGACTAAAATCAAAGGGTTGGCAGGACTGCATTCCTTCTGGGGGCTCTAGGAGAAATCTATTTCCTTGCCATTTCCAACTGCTAGAGGCCACCCATATTCCTTGGCTCATGGTCCCTGCATTAGTCAGCCAAAGGGGTGCTGATGCAAAATACCAGAAATTGGTTGGCTTTTATAAAGGGTATTAATTTGGGGTAGAAGCTTACAGTTACCAGGCCATAAAGCATAAGTTACTTCCCTCACCAAGGTCTGTTGCCATGTGTTGGAGGAAGATGGCTGCCAATGTTCAGCCTTCCTTGTCGTAAGGCTCTGTGGTCCCAGCTTCTTCCAATATCAGCTGTAGGCCATCAGGCTCTCTAGGTTTTGTCTCTTTCTCTGGGGCTTGAGTCTCTCCAGGCTCAGGCTTGCTTCTCTCTACAAGGTCAGCTTAGACTATCAGGCGAATGGTTCACCTCTCTTCCCGGGGCCTCTGCCATATCTGTGGAGCTGTATTTATCCTGTGTTCTTCTCCTGTATGCTTACTTCCCAGGCTCCAGCTCAAAACTACAACTAACTCCTGTGCTTTGTCATTTTCTCTGTGAGTCCCTGCCCACCAAGGGGGCAGGGATGCAATGTCCTACTGACATGGCCCAATCAAAGCCTTAATCATTATTTAATCAAGTAAAAGTGAAACTTCTGAATCCAATATATTCTAATATACTCGGAGGGACAGACCAGTTTACAAACATAATCCAATATCTATTTTTGGAATTCATAAACAATATCAAACTGCCACAGTCCCCTTCCTCTGTCTTCAAAGCGAGCAACATGGGTTGAGCCCTCAGATCCAATCACTTTGATTCGTCTGCTTCCCTCTTTCACTTTCAAGGTCCCTTGTGATTACATTGACACAGGTTCCAGGAGTAAGTAAATTGAAGTAGAGTGTCCCATGAGGGAAAGGGAGCCCAGAAAGTGGGAGGATTCACTTAAACATAACTCACCTAAAGCAGCTGCTCCTATCACCTACTGTTTTAATTATTTATGGGGTATCTGACTCCGTGCTATGTGTCTTATATACATTTTATACATACATTTAGTCCTCACATCAAATAGCAATATTGATATTAGCCCCATTTTCAGATTAGGAAACAGAGACAAAGAGAAGTGATGCAACTTCCTTAATCTCAACAGAAGTGCTGAGTATCAGAGCCTTGATGGAACTGTACTCCTCGCACCACACAGCTCAGCCTCCTGGCACCCATCTCTGCTGCCACTGTGGGCCACACACAGTTTTGTGTTTTCATAGGTCCTCCGTTCTGTAACTCCCAGCCCACCCCCCTCTTAACTATGTGGAGAGGTAGGGTAAAATGAGACCTGGCAAAACGCTCCAGCAGGTAGCTCTTAGGGGATATGTTTTTCCTCTTATACTTGTTGTTCAAGGAGACAGATGATAATTAAAATGTCAGAGCCCTTCATGCTTCCCTGATCAAGATAACTACTTTACCACAGGTGATAGAAAGAAAAGGAGGGAAATGTCTGGTGTGGGGGGAGGCAAGGCAATGATTCTAAGAAGGGGAATAAAGCTGAGGAAAATGATTCCCTCAGCTCAAGGGGGAGCCAATTTGAGTTCCAGCTGAATCAGGGCCGCTGCTCTGGAGCTTCACCCAGGGGGTCTTCAGGGAGCTTCCCATCCTGATCCCTCCTCCCCAAATCCCCATCCCTGCCAGCTCAATGGGAGCTGATTCCCAGCAGATCCATCCAACAGCTTGCTAGTTCTACCCCATCACTTCAATTCAGTTAATTCCCAGTTTCAGGAACAGAAGCAGCAGCTGTCAAGACCAGCAACTGCGTTCTTTGTCTCTATTGCTCTACCTCTCCCCCTTCCCTCTTCAAGTTAACTGAGTGGCTCACACAGCCTTCTAGGGGGAAAAAAGACTATAAAAGTCCTGTGTGAGTGAGAGAAGAAGAAATGTACTTGTAGGAGCAGGAAAGTGGTATGTCTGCTGGAGGCAGTGGGGAAAATGCCTCCCCAACCTCCAAGACTCAGCTTAACGTTGAAAAACTTCCTCAACACCCAGGTGCCTTCTAGAACAGTCCATTCTTCTCAAACTCTCTGTGGCAAAGAACCAATTTTTTAAAAATTCCAATCTGTTGTAGGCCGATACATGGTTTTACTGTGCACAACCAGCGTCCAAAGTTGTCAGAAGTGACTCACCTATAAGTGAAAAAATACCTGAACTGGACTGTGTCCTGCTCAAAGAGACCACATGCATTGATGTTGGGGAAATGCCAATTGCTGTAAAAGAGTTCCTAAACACTCTCAATTTCTGTATATACCTCATTGACTAAGTGCACTGTCCTAAAGGCCTCATTGAGGTATGATCTGTACAAAGACTTAAGGCATACTTGCCTTGTGAATTTCCAGAAGAAAAGTATTTCAAGGCCAAGGAAACAGCCAGAACAAAAATGCAGGAGCTATAGGGACTAGAGGTGAAGGAGTGAGTGGAAAATTAAAAGAGATGAGATCCGACAGATAAAGGAAGCTGGCAGGTCATGTTGGGCTCTGCAGACTGTTGAAGGACTTCGACATTTTTTATTCTGAGTGAAATGTACTCTGTACAATGCAGAGTTTTGAGCAGAAGAGTAGCATGATTTTGCTCAAATCATTTTTGCTTCATGTTTTGAAGATAGAGGATGGTGCCATGGTTTTTGGCCTAAGTGGGTTGAAGGCCTGAGTAGGCAGAGTGGGTTGCCATTACTGAATTGGGGAAGGCAACATGTGAAGTGGGTTTGGTGGGGAGAGGGGCATCAGGAGTTTAATTTTTGACATGTTGAGATCTAGATAGCCAATAGACCTCCAAGCAGAGATGAGAGATGCAGAGCAGCGGTTGGATACACAAGTCTGGAATGTGGGAGAGATGCCTGTGCTGGAAGTTTAAATCAGTCATGAGACTCCATGAGATCACCAAAAGAGTGAATTTAGAGAAGTGAAGAGATCAGGGAGAAGAGGAGGACCCAGCAAATAGGGGTAGGATGGAAACCACAAGAGTGTTGTGCTCTGGAAATAGAGGGAAGAAAGTGCTTGAAGTGAGAATGCAGACAAATTGCAGAGCTTCACTTTGCACATCTGTTAAATGGGAATATTAATGCCTCAGATGGTTATTGTGAGCATTACATAGGAGTTAATCCATTTAATCTGTACTAAGTGTAGTCACTGTACTAGGTCCTTGGGTGTGTTTTATAAAATACCTAGCCCAGTGCCTGACCCTAGAAAGTGCTCTGTAGATAACGTTACTTTTCTACTCAGATTAGTAATTGCCTATGTGTGGCCTTGGTGGATTCACATTCTCCTCACCAATTAAAATGACAGTGCTATTTAGCCAGTATGGGTAAGCAAGGGAATCTTTCCTTTTTCCACCATTTCAACCATTTGAGACTAATGCTCTGATACTTCACAGAATATGTGGATGCCTTTCTTGGTTAGGGAATCAGAAGGGTCCATTTGGGGAATTAGTAACAATTCTTACCTGGGCTGACCCAAGGGCCTTCAGGACCTGAGGCCACCCCAGGGAGGCCAGCTGCCCAATTACACTGTGTACACAACTGGACAACAACTCCCCATCTCCCAACCCTGTAAGGAAGTGAAATGAGGTAAAAGGCAGCCTCTGGCAGGGGAGAGAAATCAGGAGAGAGAAGCCCAAAGTGTGCGGCCAGGAGGGCAGGTCCACTGCTTTACCTGTGGCCCTTGGAGAGGATTTCGTGTTCGCGGCACCCACGTTCCCAGCATGAACACATGGGCTCATGCATGGAAACCTGCTGTTTTAATTTACCACAAGACAAGCGGCCGCCTCTTTCACCTAGTCCAGTTGAGTATTCCAGCAGCCTAGGGCCTGCAGTGACGCCTTCTCCTCTCCTCACACTCCCACCAGCCCTCATGTCTATAGGCTGATTCTGACTGGAGGGCTCCACGGGCCAGGTAACCAAGGGAACCAAAAGCCCCCAGAGCGCAGGCAGGCCTCCCCAGGGCCTGGCGGTCAGGCGGGGCAGCTCCCCCAGCTGCCTCCTCTTTCCCCTGACGTTGGCCTGCCCATCTGGGCCGCAGCTGAGGGAGTCTTCTTGGGCCTGCCGTTTTCTTTATGACTGTGGGTGACATTGCACAGACACTCCGGTTTCTCTCACAACGTCTTTGTTTTGATCCACAAAAGTCTGCTGAGCTCCTTTTGGGCCTTGTCATGTTAGCAAAAACAAATGTAATAATATGCACTTGAAAAGGCTCGCATGCCTTGATATTTTAATAAGGTTTTGATTCTACAGGGACCTCTGAGGCTTTTAAAAGTTTAAAGTTAATAAAGAGAGTAAAAGAAAAAAATATGAATTGTTTTTAATTATTATTATACAGGATTAACCAAGCCAGTTGTGTATAATTAGACAGTAGCTACCTTGCATCGTGCAGGCAGTAAATAGGCCCACAGGGGGGCTGCCAGAAGGCTGAGGTGTTTACAAGGCACAGGAGATGTTTTCACCAAGCACATAATCCCCTTTGCAGTTACTATTGCTTTTATAATGGATGTGTTCATTACAACCAGAGACTAATATGCGTATCCATCATCTTTCTAGACTCTGGAGTGGGGGATGGAAGTGGAGAGTGTACAATATAATTTTGTGAAATTATTAAGAGAGTCCATTAGTATGCAGATTTGCTGGTTGTTATTTTATTTTTGTTGCCATTGCTGAGAAGAATTTTAAGGAGAATTTAAGTAAACAATTGCCAAAGGAGTGATGATTAAGATATTGCTAAGAAAGTTTTTTTTTTATTTTGTGTGTGGGTTTTTTAAAAATTTTTATTTATTTATTTATTTTTTTATTGCTTCAGTTAAAACAATAGGCCTGGAGTTCTAGGGCTTTGTTATGAATCAGCCTACGACCTTAGGGAATTCATTCACTAATTCAACATTTATTGAATGCTGCCATATGCTAGGCATTGTCCTCAGTACTGAAGACAAAATACTGAGCAAGAAAGACTGGCTCCTTCTTCCCAGGTATACTCTAACCAGGATACCCCTCAGAACCACCTGGGAAGCTTTCAAAACACACCACCTGGGACTCCATACCAGAGTGGGTAGCCTGGACATGTGAATTTTGAGGAAGTGTTTCAGTGATTCAGATAGTTTCTGATAATTATACCTTTCTACATGTCTGTATTAGGTCAGATTCCCCAGGAAACAGACTCTGAGAAGGAGAGTGTAGGAAATTTATTGGGGAGTGCTCTCAGGATGAACAAGTGTGAGGAAGAAATTGACAAGTCATTGGCTGCCCCTGGAGGGGATGAGACTCTCTTTAGCCCTAGGTCAGTTCCTGGAAAGTGATTCAACTGACAACTGTCAGTTGTCACCCC
>JAQZBX010009359.1:0-46257 GCA_029593785.1 Cabassous unicinctus
ATATATATATATATATATATATATAACAAATAACATTTCTGTAAACAAATGCACATATACGCATATGTATATATATATCATTTTACAAATATTGGTATGTATTGTGAAAAATTTGATTTTTACCCACAATAAAAAATATCTTTAAAAAAATCCATCAGTTTGATGGATGAATGGATAAGAATTTGTGTAATTGTTATTTTGGAACTCTGCAACAATATTGGACACTCTAAGCATCCACAAGATTCTTGTCAGAAAGAAATAGGCATGATTCAGTAATCATGCTCAATCCCTCAGATGCACAGTGGAAGTTCAGGAAAAGGTGCTTTCCTTCTTAGAATTGCATGCTGTTACCAAGTCTGAGAGAGGAAATTTCCTCTCCAAATATTTGTATTTGCAGTTCTAACTTGGTTTGGCAGACTCATGATAGACAAGCACAGAGATTGCAGCACCATCCAACAGTCATTTTGCAATAAAATTTAAAGGAGCGTACACCTGATTTTTTTTTTAATTGAGTAAATTTACGTCAGTTGACTCACTGAACACTGAAATAATGGAAATAAACTTCAGTTACCACATTAAAAATGAATTTAAACTCTGTTAACATAGTTTGGAAAAGACCTATTTGAATGGTTCCAGCTAACAATACGTTAAAAAAAAGGTAGCATTTTCTGAACTGTGGGAGATTCAGATCCAGAATTATCAAAATACTACCAGAATGTTGAGCTCTCATAAAAAATTAGAAAGCATACATGTCAAATGGATAAATGGTCCAGTCACAGTAGAAAAATTTTTGACAGAATCTATCCCTAAAGAAGTCCAGTTATTGAATTACAGATCAAATATTTTGCATCAACTCTTTTAAACAGGAAAAAATAAGGTTAAGAGAAGCTTGGAGAACACAAAGATATCAGAAAAAATGATATATGAGCAAAAGAGGAATCACAATAAATAAATAAAAATTTAAAGAGACGTAAACAGAAATTCTTGAACTCAAAAATACAGTTGCTGAAATAAAAATTCAATAGAGGTTTGCAACAAAATATTTGATCAGGCAGAAGAAAGGATTAGTGACATTGAACAAAACATAATTGGATCTATCCTGCCTGAGGAGCTGAATGTAAAAGAATTTATAAAAATGAACACAAACTGAGGTAGTTGTGGGATAATACTAAATGTTCCATCATATGTTTCCTATCAGTGCCAGAAAAGAAAGTAGGAAAGAGCACAGAAACAATACCTTTGAAGAAATAATGGCTGAAAATTTACCAAATCCTTTGAAAGACATAAATATACTTATTAAAAATGCTCAATCAAGAAAAACTCAAAGAGATCCATGATGAAACACATTATAAGCAAACTGTCAAAACCCAAAAACAAAGGTAATACCCTAAAAGCAGCAAGAGATAAGGGACTTGACATATAAAAGTGATCATAAAGTAAATAAGCATCCAATTTTGCATTAGAAACCCAGAGGCTAAAAGGTAGTGAAATTATTTATTAGAGAAATGATTTTAAAAATACTGTCAACCAAAAATTCTATACCTGACAAAAGTGTCCTTCAAACTAAGGGAGATTAAGACCTTCTCATATATGCAAAAGCTTTGAGATTTCACTACCACTAGATATTCCTTGAAAGAAACCCTGAAGCAGAGCAGGTGTTGCTCAATGGTTGAGCACATATTTTGCAGGTATACGAGGTCCTGGATACTGGTCCAATACCCCCAGTTACTAAAAAATAAATATAAATAAATAAATAAATAAATAAATAAATAAATAAATAAATAAATAAAAAGAAAAGAAACCCTGAGGAGAATATTTCAACTTGAAAAGAATGGCCACTAAACAATAATTTACAGTTATCTGAACTAATAACGCTTTCCAGGAAAATAAATACATGGGTAATTATAAACACCACTATTAAGGTGTTGTGGTTTGTAACATTGTTTTTACATTTCTATATGATTTAAAAGGCAAGGTATAAAAATGTAATTGGGGATGACAGCAACATGAAGTGTGGACAGTAGGGCTATAGAAGCATAATTAGCAAAAAAAAGCAATCCAAATATGTACGCAAATGGAAATGAGAAGTTAGTCACAAATGTAGACAATAATGGAGAAAATGAGGGCTAAAAATGGTATGAGACATACCAACAGTAAGTAGCGGAAGGGTAGAAATCAGACTTGCCTTATCAATAATTAATTTAAATATAAATGAGTTAAACCCAGGAATCCAAATTTAGGGATAGGTAGAATGGATAGAAAAACATGATCCAATTATTTGCTGTTTACAAGAGAAAAAAATAGGTTGGAAGTGAAAGGATGGGAAAAAATCCTTGAAAATAGTAACCAAAAGTGTTGGTGGCTATACTAACATTAGATATAATAGACCTCATATGAAAAACTGTCAAAAAAAGAAAGATCTTATTTGTGATAAAACGGTAAATCAATGGGAAGATATAAAAAGTATAAACATACATTCATGGATGAAGAGGGCCCTAACTATATGAAGCAATCATTGACAGGATTGATGGAGAAAATAGTTCTACAATAATTGTGGGAAGCTTTAATACCTGCCTTTTAATAATGAATGAAACATCTAGACAGGTCACTAAAGAAATAAAAGACTTGACCAAAAGTATACAAGTGAGATATATATTAGTTATATGACCAAGAACCACAGAATACACACTCTACTCAAGTAAACATGGATCATTAACCAGTATAAACTATATACATTAGTCACAAAATAAGTCTCAATACATTTTAAAAGTTGAAATCTCAAAAAATATTTCTATATCCACAATGGAATGAGTCTGTAAATCAATGACAGAAGGAAAACTAGAAAGATCCACAAATACATGGAAATTAAGCAACACTTAAACAGTCAATGGATTAATGAAGAAATTGAGGGGGAAATTAGAGAATTCACGGAAATAAATGAAAATAAAAACAAAACATACCAAACTTATGGGATACAGTGAAGGCAGTGCTCAGGGAGATAATTTGCAGCTTTAAATTACTACATTAAAAAAAGAAACAGCTTGAATAATAAGCTAACTTTAAAGAACTAGAAAAAAGAAGAGAAAAACAAACCAAAAGCCTCTAGAAGGAAGGAAATATTTAAGATTACAGTGGGATAAACCGAATTTAGGGAGAAAAACAATAGAGACAATAAATGAAACCAAAAGTTTGTTCTTTGATTAGGTCAACAAAATGTCAAAACCTTTAGCTACACTAACAAATTATAAAGGGGGATTAATGTAACTAAAACCAATAATGGAAGTGCACAATTTCTACTCACCTTGCAGAAATAATGCAAAAATTACTAAAGAATACACCAACAAATTATATAATCTAGATGAAATGAACAAATTGCAAGAAACACAAATCACCTAAACTGATTCAAGAATAGGCAAAATCTCAACAGAGCAGCAAACAACTAAAGAGTTTGAATCAGTAATCAAAAAACTCTATCCCATCCCCCACAAAAGCTAAAACTGAGGGCTTCACAGATGAATTCTAACAAATATTCCAAAAAATTAAAAACTTATCAAACTCCCTCAATAAACTGAAATAACACTTCCTGACTCATTTTATTGGGCTAGAATTAGTATTTTACTATCATAAAGTAACTCCGTAAGTACCGGGAATTACAGACCCATTATTCTCAAGAAGAGAGTTGCTAGATTCCTCAAACAAATACTAGCACAACAAATTCAATAGCACATTAACATGAATATTCACCATAACCAGATATGCAAAAGGCATTCAACATAACAGATAGGGTGATGTAAATAAACCCTATTAATGGAAATATTGAAAAAAAAAATAATAACCAAAGCCTGATCATCTCAGTAAACACAAAAAATGCATTTGACAAGTTTGAACACGTTTTCTTGGTAAAAAACATTCAGTAAACTAGGAATAGAAGGACATGTCTCCAACGTAATAAAGGATCATTATGACAAATTCACAGCTGACATTATATTTAATTTTGAAACACTGAAATTTTTCCTCGTTAGTTCAGGTACAAAACAAAATGCCCATTTTCACCATTAATATCTAACATGGTACTGACAACTCAAACTAAAGAATTTAGGCAATCAAAAGAAATAAATAGCATCAAACTTAAAAAGGAATACATGAAATATCTCTATTCACAGATGACATGATACTATATATAAAAATTCCTATTAGGGGAGCAGATGTAGCTCAAGTGATTGAGTGCCTGCTTCCCATGTATGAGGTCTTCGGTTCAATCCTTGGTACCTCATAAAATAAAATATGAAAATAAGATAAAATAGACCAGAAAACTTCGAGAACTTGTACATTAATTTAACAAATTTGTAGGGTAAAGGAACAAAAGATGAAAAACTTAGGTGTTTCGATATACTAGCAATAAACAATTTGAAATGGAAATTAATTTAAAAATCCTTTTACAACAGCATCCAAAACAATAAAATATATGTGAATAAATTTATTCAAGGAGGTGAGAGACTAGTCTACTGAAAATTACAAAACATTTATGAAAGAAATTGAAGAAGACATAAATAAACTGAAGTGTGGTCATTGACCGAAAGATTTTATGTTGCAAGGATATCCATATTTCCTAAGCCATCTATAGATTCATTTCAATACCTATTTATATTCCAACAGCCATTTAGCAGAAATTGATAGCCAATCTGTATATTTAAATATTTTTGCAAGAGATCCTGAATAGCCAAAACTATTTTGGAAAAGAAAAACAAATTTTAAAGATGCACACTCCCAATTTCAAAATGTACCGTAAAGCTTCAGTAAACAAAAGAGTGCTATACTGGCAGAAGGATAAATATATAGGTCAATGGATTAGAAGTGAAAGTCGAGAAATATTCCTCCATATTTATGTCTAATTTATTTTTGACATGGCTGTCTCCTACAGGCAGGGGGGGAAATAGTCTCTTCAAAAATGTCCTTGGGTAAAGTAGATTTAAACTTTCAGTGAACGAAGTTGAACCACTACATTATTCCATATATAAGAATTAACTCAACTGTGTCAATGACCTACTTATAAAAGTTATAACCATAAAATTCTTAGATGGAAACATATTAGCACCTATTCATGATGTTGGCTGTCACAACAGTTTATTGGATATGACATTAAAAGCACAAGCAACTAAAGATGAATAGAAAATTGGATATCATCCAAAAATTTTTAAGTTCTACATCAAAAGACACTATCAAGAAAGTGAAAAAAAAAAACAACAACTAAGGGATATGAGAAAATATTTGATAAGAGCTTTATATCCACCAAATATGAGGAGCTACAAATCACAAAACAATTCAAACAACCAATAAAAAATAGGCCAATAACTTGGACATATTTCCAAAGAAGATACACAAATGGCCACTTAGCACATAAAACAAGATGCTCAATATCATACCCATTAGGGAATGTAAACCAAAGGCAAGATGTGGTGCAACATCACAACCACAAAGGTTGCTATTAATAAAAAATAAATACAATGAGACAAGGGGCCTTTCTGCATTCATAGATTCTACTTTTTATCTCTACTCTATAGCTTTTCCAATAACTTCTGTAGCTCTGTAGTTACCTTGTATGTGTATGTGGAGACTACTAGTTTTAAGCCTTCATATCCAAGATTTCTTGGAGCTTCTTAGAGTCTCCCACATTCTGAAACTCTCTTGATTGCCAGCTATCAAGAATTTTCAGAATAAGGACAAATGGGTTGCTTTCTTAGAAATATTTCTTGGGGTGGTACCTCATATTCTGAGGAGTAAATAAAATTATTGGTCACCCCTCATGTGTGAGGGTCTCTTCAAAGCACTTTTGGTAAGAGTCCCAGTCTGTGCAATATCCTTTCTTTCTTTTACTTGCTTTACTTTAAAATCCCATTCTAAAATGTATTCTCTCTTGCTTTAATTGTATATCTACTTGTCAATTTTATTTGTTTTGTTAATGTTGTTAATTTTAAAAGGAATATGATTTTCTTTTATGTCATAATGTTAGTCCAAACTCTTAGAAAGTATAATTTTATTCAGGTTGCAAATCTCATAGGTATAATACAATATAAACAAATTGCATATATAATCAGACATAAATTAAAAATATATTGAATCCCAGTGTTTTGTGAAACTTTTTTGGATACATCTATTTTTTAGGTTTAACAAAAAATAGATTTGGTAACTTGGTTGCTATTAAGCACTAATACAGATTAACTAATCTCAAGAGTATAGTCAAAGAACCCTTACCAATGAGGAGTTAAAGGAAAACTAGCCTCTCTGTAGAGACAATTCACTAGTTTTCCAAGTCTCCTTGAGAAATGTGACCCATACATGCATTTCAGAAAGGATAATATTTGTTTATAAAGACTCTAGAAGCAAAATTGTTCATAAGAGTAAGGGTAAATGGGACTGTGAATTTTACACAGTGGAAAGAGTGACAAGATCATGAATCTTATAATTTTCTGTAAGTTGTGCAAAAGAAATATTCATTTTACAGAATACAAACTTTTTCCCTCATTCCTCAGATATTTTTTATATTTTATTTAATGTGATTCTTTAAATTGCTATGAAAATTACCTGAAATAGCTGCAAAATATCTTAACATCATTAACAAACTTAGTTATTTCTGTCAATATTATAAATAGATACTAATAGAAAGGCTGTATCTTTCTGATTCTGCTGTTTAATATAGGTCATTAGATTTTAAAAAATGGTAGATGATAATATATATGAGATACCTAGACTGAACTCAAAAGATTGAAAAATAAGGATATAAATTAACTTATAATTGTACTATATAAGCACTATGAATGAAATATTACTTGAGCTAGATTGTAAAGGATACCTAATAAATTTAGAAACAAAAATAATTTGCTATGTTTTTCTTGAAAGCCAATCCTCATAAGAAAATATAATCCTTAAAATATTAATGGATAGGTCAAACTTGAGTGAAGATTTTACTATGAAGAGAATCAGCAATAACTGCAGTGTTAACACAAATAGTTTGATACAGAGGTTACTTACAGAGCTTGTCAAGGATGATCATTTCGTATTGAAAAAATAAAAATATAATCAATAGATACATCCAGGCAGAGTTTTTAAAAGACATTTTGCAGAATTAAAAATGTGTCTCAATAACCAAAAGCGTTATGTGTCTTGATTTCATTTAAAATCATTTTATTGAAATTAGATTCCCTAATCCTCTTTATGTATACATTAATATATATCAGCTGAGAAAGGAAATAAAATAAAATGTGAACGTGAATTTATCGATGTCAAAGAACTCTCTTTTGACAATGAAAATATCCTCTGTAGAATATACAAGTTAGAAGTCATATATTTATACCAATGGCTGAATTTTATTTGTGACCAGTGTAGATTACAGTTCATTTGATATTTTTCATTTTCTAAAATGTTATACTTTGACTTTAGGGAGAAAGTGATATATTAGAAAACATGGACAACATACCCATTTTCATGGAATTCTTACTCATGGATGTCTCAAACTCTCAGAGCTCCAAGTCTTGCAAGGTCTTATGTTCTTACTGAGTTTTCTGGGATCCCTGACTGGAACTCTTCTTACTGTTACTGTCATTGTAACTGACTCACATCTACATACCCCAATGCACTTCGTTATGTGTAATTTATCTCTCATAGATCTTTGTTCCATTACAGTTGCTCTTTCCAAAATGGCCATGAATTCTCTGACAGGCAATAAATCAATTTATCTTCTAGCATGTGCCTCTCAGATTTTCCTCTTTATCTTTTTTGTATCCACATAGTTTTTCTTACTTGTGGTGATGTCCTATAATTGTTATTTTGCCATGTTTCATCCTCTGCACTATGGGTTCACCACAACCCCAGATCTGTGCACACAAACTCCTGGTGTTCATGGGCCAGTGGGTTTGTCTATTGTGCTATCCACTCAGGCAACATTTTCAGGCTTCCCTTCACAAAGATAATGTGATCCATCAATATTTCTGTGATATGCCTCAAATTCTGAGAATATCACCTTCAGATGTTCATTTTTCTGAGTCTTTGGTCTTTGGTATCAGTGCTTTTATTTTCTTAGTATGTTTTGCCTTTTTGCTTAAGTCATATATTGATATCATTTCAATTGTGCTTAAAATGCATTCGCTGGAAGCTCGTAACAAAGCCTTATCCACCTGTACCCCACAGTTGACAATACTCATTGTGTTTGAAATTTCAGGGTTTATTGCAATCCTTGGTCCACTTGCAAATGAAACATCTCTTAGGAACCTTCTCACAGCCATTATCTACACCATCGTGTTCATAAACCCCATTATCTACAGTCTGTGGAACAAAGAGATTAACACAACTCTAAGCAAAATGTTCCACAGATATTTTGAGTTCCCAGGTGGGAACTTTTTCCACAAAAAATTCTGAAAAATTTAGAATGAAGTTCAATTTATACTTGATATATGGTCTTAAAGTTAAATTGATCCGTATAAAATATCTAGAGATTTTACTTCAGTATATATTTTTTTGTTTACAAATGAGATAGAGAGTTATGTATTTCTGAGTAGTATACTCAATACGTTTGTGCCATTGCTGCATTCTTCTGGTAATTATTTAGGGCATTTTGAAAATACATTTGAAAATATTTGCGATGATTTTGACCTAAAAGAAATAACGATATCATATGGAGAAGACAAAGCTTTTGTTTGAGGATTTTAATAGGTGCTCATACTTTGAAGAAAATTTCAAGCATTGCATACTGCAAACCTGGAAGAGAATTCTACGTGGTTTTTGATTAGAACATCTTAGTCTTTAAATTGTTTATTTGCTTTCACTCTTATACAAGTGTCTAAATTGAGTAATAAAGTGAATAAAACTGAAACACATCCTGGGAATGTGAAAAGATGTTTTAAAACTTTGACTCATGCTACAGTTAGAACCCAAGAAGATTTGATACCATCATTGAAAATTGTATTGTAAAAGCATGGATGTCAACACAGAATATAATTGGAAGTTTTTGTTTTCTCCTTGGTGCTAGAGATGACAAGATATATGCCATGCTCTATTCATTCAAGCTTTTTGTGTGATGAAGAAAAAGGGATCAATTCCTACAGAGTGGAGTGAGATAAGAAATACATAGTGTCAAATTTTCCTGCAGAACACCAGTAATTGATAACAATATGTGATACAATATTCCCAAAGTATAAGATATAAAGACCTATTTTCTCAATTTAGAAACAATTTTATTTTTCTGACTCCAAAAGCCGAGAGACTATTTTGATGGATAAAAACTCTAACAGTTTTATGTCTCAAAACGGAATCCCATGAATGCTATGAGTGCTGTGATTTTACTTTAGAATCCCTAAATTCTAAAAAGATGTAGCATTAAGGAAGTAATGCAAATTTTGCTTCATTCTTCATCTTTCATCTGATAAAATGGACACATTAGGCTCATTATTGTGCATAATCTATTATTCAATATAGGAGAACATATTACATGAATATTATTTGTCTCATGTCATATAAAACTAATAATCCTACTAAAATATGAAATGTGTTCATATACCTCCAATATCTGAAATATATCCTGATATTTTTAATACTTCATTAACTGAGGACCATATCATGTTTTTTTTTTTAATAATTTTTTCTAGCTTTGTTCATCAGCATTGTTGTTCTCTGGGAAAAGAAAACTCTGCTCAATTTTATATTCAAGTATCACTCTCAAAACTGTCATGAGTTGTGAGATCTCCAGAATATTCAAACTTGTCCTTAAGTACTTATTTTCTGCATTAACATGTTACAGTCTTGGCTTCTAGTTTAGTTGATCTTTATGTCTCAGGTTAGAAATCTCCCCCCATTCATCCTGCTAGATACTAGGATATTTAGATTTTATATATGTCAGAGCAGGAAGCATGTAATTCCCTTGTGAAATAGTGGATTGGTAAAATGCAGTTTCTCATGTCAATTCTGGTCCTACAGTCATTTGTTGCACCATGGTTTGTGCTAGGTTTCACATAAGTCCCAAATCTCATCAGACACTACTTCTTAAAATTGAGCTGCTAATAAGGCAAGAACTTGCTTGAGAAATATAGCAGCAAAGTGTCCATATTATCCACTGGGGAGAAATTAAAAATATAACTCTTGGAAGTGAGAATGGAGTAATACAATTATTAAAGGTTTAAATATGACAAGTTTGGTGTAATGATAGTATTCTCTTCCTTAAATATAACCATGTTTACCCTTGTGGCCAAAAAAAAAAAATGTTTCTTGTTCATGCACACTTATTTGCTGTTGACAAAATAAATCTTTAATTTTAATGGAGTATGTTTGTTTGAGGTGGGCTTTATTATTCTTAATATTTTACTGTTTCTATTTGTAAGATGATTATGCTTCAGTTTTTCAATGAATGACAGTGTAACAGCAATAAACCAAATTGATGACAAAGAATTTGTTTAATTTTCCACACTTCAGAATGTACTACACTAAAAATTTGAATTCTAGACTGAAAAGCTATACTGAAAATGCAATGGACATTCATCTTGAATGAAAATTAAATCTACTCAAAGTACTGGATGTTCAATCCATATAACATAGCCTAAGTATGATATATTACAACAGCAATTTTTAAGCTGGTTGTACCAAATAAGACTCATATCATCTGTTTGTGAGTTCTGTTTCCTCAACATTCATATCAATAATAATATTATATATTGTTAGATATTTGAATATTTAACATATTTCTAATGTGTTGAGTGCTTATATATATATATATTCATGAATATGTATGCATAATTATTATGGTTTTAAGTTTAATGTACTTTTTGTAAATCTGAAATTACTTTTCTGTATAATTCCTATATACATTTCATATGACAGATACTTTCTCTCATTTGTTAGATAGAATTAATTTTTATTCTCTTATCCTTTGAGGAACAGAATTTCTCAACTCTAAAACAAATGTATCAGTTTTCATTGTGTTTTTGTTTGTTGTGTAATAAATCTTTATCTGCAATGATATTCTAAAGATATTTTCCTTGTCAGTCTTTAAAATAATTATTATTTTGTATTTCATATTTAGTACTTTGATTTCTATGGTGTTGAATGTGTAGGGTGAAAGGTAGGTGTTATATTTAAGTTTTTCCAATATGATTTCCCAACTGTCCAGGCACCATTTACTCAAAAATACATATTTTTGTAATTGCACTTCCACACACTACCTCTGTCATATATGAAGTGTTCCTATAATTGCAGGTCTCTAGCTGTGCCTTTTATTCTGTTGCATGGAACTTTTTTTTTGTTTTGTTTTGTTTTGTTTTCTGTATCAATACCACACACATTTAAATGAATTTAACATCAATTTTATTAGGGAAAGGTATAGTTTCTTAATTCTCTGAGTGCTATGACAAATACCACACAATGTGTTGTCATGAAACCACATTTTATGTCTTAAAGTTTTGGAGGCTGGAAGGCTAAATTCTTCAAGGTGTCAGTAGTGTATTGGTGGGTTGGCAATACTTGTGGTTCCCTGGCTTTCCAGTCACATGCCAATATTCTCTCCTTTCTCTCCCTAGATACAGCTTACTTCCTGATTATGGATATATAAACTCCCTGTAGCTTACCTCTTAAAGGTCTCAAGTAATAGAATTAAGACCCATCCTGATTCAATTAAGCACATCTTAACTAAAAATTACATTTTTGAAAGCTCCTCTTAACAGTGAGTTTACACCCAAACAAATGTAATAAGATTAATAACATGTTTTATCTAGGGTATGTACCTCAAGCTACCATATATAACTAAAATGGAAAAGAAATTTTTCTTTATAACTTGTAATGCTTCAAGGAAATATATGAAAATGATTGAGTTAGGATGTGGATTTTTAGAAAACAGATATTTTCATTAAAAAGTATAGTTAATGCTGAAGGGAAATTAGTCTTGTATGAATGCTTTGTATTCATTAAATACTGGGTAATTTTACTTTCTGGGATAGAATTATGGTTAGGAAAGGATAAATATTTAGTAAAATATATGCATTAGAATTGGCTACTCAGGCAAGAGGAGAATTTAAGTGATAAGGTTTTGTATTTTGTTTTATCAACTGAGGGATATTTGTACTTTATTTTGATGAAATTAGAATCAATATATTTTAGCATTAAAATCAATTTATAATTCAAGTTTTTGACAATGAACTAAAGCATTTGAACCACTTCCTCATGTAACTTATTTGTCTCTTAGGACTTGCTTGAGACCTACCACATATATACAACTTCCATTTTATGATGGAGTCCTGCAGTGAATGACCAACTTTATGCTTGGTGGGTCAGACAACACCTACTTCAAGATGGGCATCACAGGTCTCATGATAAATTGTTGCACCATGTTTAAGCATTTGGTCGCTATCAAGGCCAGTAGCAAGCAAAAACCTGTTTCTCAAAATGAGAGTAATTATCTACAGAATGGGGTAGGGCTTTGTTCCAAACCCTAAGGGTTTGTGCTGTGCTTCTCCTATAGGGCACTACCAAAGGCTCCAGACAGCATTTCTATTTGTCATTCACATTTCCACTACCATTGTATCTGATGGTAGAGCAGCTTGCACAACAGCCTGAAACTGATGCAGACCTTTCTCTTGTTCTTCTCCCCAGTAAAAATTAGCATCTCTATGGGTCTTGGTAAATGGGCCAGAGTAGCACACCCAAATGAAGAATATGTTGTCTACCAAATCCTTAGGGGCCTACTAGGCATTGTGGATTTTTTGCAGCAAGCCATAATGACACAAAAGACATGTGTTATTAGGGGGAAGAAATGTTGCTCTCAGCACCAAAACTTAATAGTCAATGGTTACCGCAATATTATCTGGTCTTAGCCAATTGACACAATGACAAATAATTTTCTAAAACAGCTGTTTCAAAATTTAAACACACTCCTACAATGTATCAGCATCCCCATGTTCCACATCCTCACCAATAATTGGTGTTTCCAGATTTTTTTCCATTATACTGAATTTGTAGTAGTGTCTCATTGTGGTTTTACTTTTTTTTCATTGAATGTTTTTTTTTAATTTATTTTAAATTGAAGTCTATCACTCATATATGAACAATCATAAAACTCCTAGGGAATTTGCTTTTACTTTTAATTTTCTTTCAAAATTAATAGTACAGAACATGCTATTATTTGTAATTTAAGATATCTGTGCTTCCAATTCTTGAAATCTCTTTCCAGGTTTTATGAATTATACATAACTTCACGTGGTTTATGATGTGGATTTCTGTGATCCTTTGTTTTCTAGAGAAAATAATTCATTTAACTCAAATTCAAAAATATGTTTACTTTATGTGCATTTCCATTGCGTGTATTTTTCTCCTGTTTTCTATTTCTTCTCCACTAATTCCATGAAGTTCTTAAATTGGTTCTGAATATATATCTCAAATTATTATAATATTGGTTTTTGCAATTAATTACTTAATCCATTACATTTTAATTTTGCATAGATTGCAAGATAGGAACAACTTTCATTTTACCCATTATGATAACCAATTGTCCTCATAATATTTTCTGAGTTATACATGTATTCCCACTGCAGTATGATATTATATCTATCATTTTTTATGTATTACTATATTACTATGTAGTGTCTATTCTGTTGTATAGTAGACTTTTCTGTTTATATGCTGTATTATTCAGCCAAAGGGGTGCTAATGTGAAATACCAAAAATGGGTTGGTCTTTATAAAGGGTATTTATTTGGGGTAGAAGTCCACAGTTACCAGGCCATAAAGCATAAGTTCCTTCCCTCACCAAAGTCCATTGTTACATGATGGAGCAAGACAGCTGCCAACGTTTGCCCAGGGTTCAGGCTTCTTGAGTTCCTCTCTTCCTGGGGCTGTGTTTCTCTCTGGGCTTAGCTCCTGGTTACTCCACAAGGTCAGCTGTAGGCTATCAGGCAAATGGCTTGCTTCTCTTCTCCTGAGGCCTTCTTTCCAACATCAAAGCTGCTTCTCAAAGACTGCTTCAACTCTGTTTTTTGCCTTGCTTTTTATATTCAATTCCCCACCCACCAGGGAGTGGGGCTCAACGCCCTACTGACTGACATGGCCCAGTCAACGCCCTAATCATAATTCAATCATGCCCAGTTTAACAGGTCAGATTACAGGCATGATCCAATTATATTTTTGGAATTCCCCAATGGATACATATGCCATGCTACAATCTCTACTTGTTGTTATTTTAGAGTTGACATTTGATATTATGCTTTTATAATTGTATCTTAACATGAGCATGAGATTAATTTTATTTTTTTAAATCAATGTAAACATTTTATATTAGTAATACAGAAAATAACAAAAATATCTGTAAACCATAATTATTACTGCCTTTCGGTATGTGTATATGAAATTGGCAAAACATAAATAAAAATATATACAGTAATTATTATAATTAATACATGCATGAGATCATCAGAAAAATATTTTAATAAAATATTCCTTCCTACACCTGGTTTTTAATTTCTTTACCCTATATGTTTCATCAATATTTAAAACATTACCATAAATTTCACTAAAGTGTTAGTGTATGTATGAATTTCAATAAGATTACTATGAAAAAATGATTATCTCTACATTATAATTTAATTGTTAATATTTTTATTAAAGAAGTTGTGAGTTTACAAATGAAATATGCATACCATACAGGATTCCTATAAATTGTCCTACTGCCAGAATCTCACAATGTTGTGACATATTTGTTACAAATGATGAAAGAACACTATCATAATATCACTGTTATCTATAGTCCATAGCTTATATTTGGTGTATTTTTCACATAAACCATGTTATTATAAAGATTATATATTAGTACTGCATATTTGTTATAGTTACTAAGAGAAAGCCCTCATATTTACACTGTTAACCATAGTCCATCACCCACCATAGGGTTCACAGTGTTATATAGTCTCCTATCTTGTACAATCCACCAAAGTGTACACTCAGTGTTTCTCAGCTTCATCACAGCAGTGTGCTTTCATTAATTCAGTCTGTTTTAGAATGTTTTCCTTTCTCCAAAGGGAGAAACCCTACACCCTTTTATATCTCCCTATTGTTTACCCTTAGCATTGATATAATACCTTATTTGCATTTCTTCAAAAATATTACATTATTACTGTTAATTATAGTCTACAAGTTACATTAGTTTTATTTTTTCCATGTATCACCACGCTTTTTTCAGTTTAACTTTTTAAAAATATACTTTATTTTCTTAAGCATACTTAGATTACATAAAAGTTACATAAAAAATATAGGGGATTCCCATATGCCCCACTTCCTACCCCTCTCACATTTTCCCACATTAACAACATCCTTCATTAGTGTCACACAATTGTTACAATTGATGAACAAATTTTGGAGCAATGTCACTAAGCATGGATTATAGTTTATGTTGTAGTTTACACTCTCTCCTGCACAATTTTGTAAGTTATAGCAAGATATATAATGACCTCTGTCTGTCATTGCAATGTTATTCAGGACAATTCCCAAGTTCTGAAAATGCCCCACATATTACACCTCTTTTCCCTCTCCCTCCCCTTAGGACCTCTAGGGGCCACTGAGTCCACATCAATGATATAAGTTCTTCCATTGCTAGAATGACAATATGTCTAGATTAGAATACCAGTAAGTTTATGCTAGTCCATTATTAATTCCCCAATCCTGAGGACTCTGGGATGGTAATGTCCACTTCACTTCTAATTAAGAGGGGGTTTAGATCCCATGGGACAGATGGATGGGGCTATCTTGCTTGCAGTTACAGACTCTCTCTCTTCCTTGGGATTGTCATTGTCCATCATAATCTCCTTGTTAGTTATCCTGCATGAGTCCAATGAACTGGAGAGTAGGTGCTGCAACTCTGTTGGGAACAGAACCCTTGCATCAAAATCCCAAAGATTTAAATCTCTTCAACATGCACTTATCAAGTATAGTACTAACTATAATTTCAAATAGAAGGGACAGAAGATCCTTGTGTAGGTAAACCACCGGTGAGTCCAACTCTTTCCCAATAAGGAGCATAAATCCAAAGGAGGGCCCACTGGCAGGGCACCAATGTTCTGAGCTGTCTGCCCTGCCTATAGTGTCTGGATGTCTCCAGAGCCTTTAGGATCCCTGTTATTTGAGGTAGTACATATTTTGGCTGTCATTAACATCCTGCTGAGACGTGCATCAGCATAAATTCTAGAATGACTTCCTGACTCACTTTGAAATCTCTTAGCCATATAAATTCATTTGTCTTTACCTTTTCCCCCTTTTAGTCAAGATCTTTTTGCAGTTGCATTGCTTGTTGGTGCTTGGTACTAATACATCAGTGTCATGGAAGCTCATTACTGGGAGTCATGTCCCATGCTGGGGGGATGTTAATGCCTTACACTCTGAGTTTGGCTTAGAGTGAGACCACATTTGAGCATTTTGGGGTAGATAGAATTGTAGCACATGATCCTGCAATGCTGGATACATGCCTTGTTAAATTTCATCAAAATTTATAAAAATGTATGGTACAAATTGTAAACCATAATGTAAATCATTGACTATGATAGGTAACAAAGTTTCAATATTTGTACAACCATAACAAAGGTACCATCCACCTGTGAAATGTTATTAATAGAGGAAAGGAGGGAGGATTTGGGGTATATGGGAATCTCCTATATTCTGTATGTGAACTTTTGTAACCTAAAAGTTCTTTGACGACAAAATGAAAAAAATAAGACACTGGAGGAAAAATGGTAGAAAATATCACTGTGCATAAAAGACAACTTATTTTACAGTGATGAAAGACATAATGTCAAATACTTTTAAAAAATATTTTAAAATTATTTTTTATTATTCCAAATTTTTTAAAAATTGGATTTTATTTCTTAATTTTAAGGCTAACATTTTTATTCCATTTTTTTATTGTATTTGGTTATTTTGTTGGCTTCATATTTGAAAAAGCTTTGGCTCACAGAAGGGTTACAACTATGACAAGGTAGGATCATTTTTGTCAGGTCTCAATGATGGGGGATACATGGGAGGAGAGTCACTTGTGGCATAGCTATAAGGCATATAAATGTGTGCAAGTGTTCATGGGGCATTGTCACAGTGGATGGAGTTTCACACAATAACTGAAAGAATATCAAATTCCCCTCATGGGGAGCTCTGCTACTTTCACTAATGGAGCAGCAAGAATCCCCCAAGTACAACGGCAGGGACAAGTGAAGGAGGATGGTCCATTGTTAGTTCCTTGATATTGATGACTGTACTTATGAACCTTTGCTTTTGAGGTTGAGACTTTGCCTAGTATTATAGGGTGCTTAAGAGTTACCTCCTGAGAGCTTCCTTGGTGATCAAATGTGGCCTCTATCACCATGTTTTTAAAACCTTGTAATGGAGGAACATTCTTATATTTATATTAATACCCACAATCCTCATTCAACACCAAAATCACTATGCTATACAATCCCTAGATTATTCTCTAGTTTTCTTTCAACTGACATTAATCTCCTTAGACTACCTCTTTCAACCATATTCACATTTATAAATTGGCAATGTTTTTATACATATGATAATGTGTTGTCATTAACTCTAGCTATTTCCACACATTTACAATGTACCTAATTAAATAGTCTGTATACCTTCAGCATTAGTCTCCCCTTCCAAACCCACATTCTATCTCCTTGTAACCCATACTCTATAGCTTAACTCCATAAATTTACTCATCATATTTAGCTCATATTAGTGATACTATACAGTATCTGTTCTGATGGCTTATTCACTCAATGTAATGTCCTCAAGGTTCATCCATGATATCATATGCATTCCAACTTCATTTCTTTTGACAGCTATTGTTCCATCATATGTATATACCACATTCTCATATTTCTGCTGTTAACCACAGTCCATCATGCTCCATGGGTTTCACTGTGTTATAAGGTCCCATGCCTAGTACAATCCATCTAATGTGTACTCTCAGAGACTCAATTTCATCACAGAGTTGTGCTGTCATCACTTCAGTGATTACTTCAATAAAGTTGTCACCCACCTCAATCAGAATGGTCTTAATCTGATTATTGGAGACCTTTATGAACAGAATGAAACTCAGATGATTAAAAAAAAAAGAGAGAGACATAGAGGTATAACTCAGAAGCTGAATTCAACAGAACCAAGAAGAGAAGGGAGAGATAAGTGCTGTTGCCATGTGTCTTGCCATGTGACAAACCAAGGACCAATGACCGCCAGCAGCAAGTTTCAGAATCTTATATTCTTCAAGGAAAAAGTATTTCCTTGATGACACCTAGATTTGGACTTTCTTTTAGCCTCAAATCTGTGAGTTAATAAATTCTTATTTTTTTAGCCAACCCATTGTATGGCATTTGCTTGAGCAGTCCAGGAAACAAACACAATTCAAGTAATGAACCATAGGTAAAACCATGGACTATAGTTAAGAGTACAATTATAAAAATAATAATTATAACAAATTTACCAGATTATTTCAAGTTGTTAATAATAGGGTGGTATATCTGAATCCTGCATTTTTGTATGATTGTTCTCTAATAAAAAGTTATCTCATAAAAAGTACATTGTCCTTGGGGTATATAATTACTATATATCAATCTTTCTATATATCTAATCCATTGTTCTATGAATATGTATCTATTTTTCTAACTGTCTCTATCCATGGATTACAACTAGGAATGATTTTGTTTGTGGTTATATCATTTCAGTCATGGATCCTTTATAAAATTTTTGTCTGATTAGAAAAACTCTACTAATGATTCAAAGTAATAATTGAAAAACACCTGAATATGTACATACTGTGTGGCTTTCAAAAAAAGTAAAATTGTTGATGTGATGCTGAAAAACTTGTCAGAAGACATAGAGTGAAATGACCAAAGTGGATAATGGATAAATGGAAAAATCAATTATAGTACAACTCCTTATATTTTCATGTATATGTTCATATCTATTTATTCCCAATCCAATGAAGGCTGGACATTATCCTAAAGAAAGTAAAAAAATAACAGTGAAGGTGTTTTTGAATCACACATATGAGACTTTCTCACTTGGGAAATTCATACTTTACTTCTACCATATCAATTCTGCTAGTTAACAAGATATCTTAAGGAGGGCTGAATTAGGAGTGACAATATATGGAAAGAATGGAAAGAATAAAAAAAACAGAACAAATGGAGAGTAAGCTAGTATTCATAAATATTAACTCTATATTTGTAATAAAAACATGCTGTTCCTCTGAAACAAAATATATAAAATTAAAGACAAAACAAATTCTACACATTTAATCATGTTAAAAATATAAACAGATATTAAAGAGATTATCTTAACCAGGAAAAATGTATCAGATGTGAGGATTTAAAATGTCAGAAATATCAGGTTTTCAGCTCCTTAATGCTAACTTGCACTTTTTTAGGCTATGCCTGAATTAACAGACTATGAGATACCCAATTCAAATTGTCACTGAATGTAAGAATTAGCATGATTGATATATAGAAAAAAAATACTCACCAAAATTAGTAAAGTAGGAAAGGAAATTGTAGGAGGCAGATTGCTGAAACAATGGTATTTGATAAAAAAAAGATGATCATGTTTCAACAAATCAGATATTTCAAAAATAATTTAGTGGGTAGGTCAAAAATTCTACAAAAATATCAGAGGGTGATTTTCATGCTAATAGTGCTTCTGCAAACATGGTGAACTTTCTTAAAACCCAAGACATTTTATATAAGAAGTGTGGTAAGCACCAACCCTACAAAATGACACAATACAAGAAGGTTCAAATTTTTATATAGGCCTAAGGAAAGTGGCTATTACTGGAAGTAGAGCAGCTATGGTGAACAGATTAAGCTGATTTATTGGAAGAAAGTTAAAACTGAATGGAGAAGTGGGTGTGGATCAATCGATAGAGCTCCTGTTTACCATATGGGAGGCCCCAGGTTCGCTTTCCAGGGCCTCCTTGTGAGGGCAGGCCGGCCTGCCCGGCACAGTGGGCTGATGCAGCAGGACCTCACAGCAGGAAGCGGGTGTGGCTCAATCAATAGAGCCCCCGTTTACCATGTGGGAGGCCCTGGGTTCGCTTCCCAGGGTGTCTTTGTGAGGGCAGGCCGGCCTGTGCAGCATGGTGGGCTGATGCAGCAGGACCTCACAGCAAGGGGGAGATAAGCAGACACAAAAGAAACACACAGCGAATGGACACAGCAAACACAAGCAGCAAGGGGGAGATAAATAAATAAATAAATAAATCTTTAAAAAAAAAACTGAATGGAAGTTTTGTTGAGACTTCAATGCATGGGTCTAAGTACAGATCCAAAGGAATGTTGATTATAAAAATATGTAAAAATTTTTAACTGGAATGACACAAGAGAAAGGGTAAAATGATATATGTGTAAGGTTCATTTTTTCATTATGAATTCAATAAAATCTTGAGGTTCTATTAAAAATTATATGAGAGTGATAAATAAAAATATAATACAGCAAAACATACATGCTTTACAATTAGAAAATTATTCATCCATGTCAACAGCAGACTTTAAAGATGAAACATAAAAATAATGCCTTGTTTGCAGAAAAGATTTCTGTTCTAATTAAATCCTTATTCAGGATGAAAACTGTTAATTATTTACAAGGGTAAATCCTCACTTAGAAAAAAGTAACAGTTAAAATGAAATTCTCTTGGGTCTAAAAGCATAGAATTTAAATATGCATTATGGAAGCATCCTTTGATAGGGACACCTAACTTGTCCCATAGAGAAAAGGCCTGCTCTGCACTCTTGAATAGCAGCCCCAGCAGAGCTGGATGCAACAGCAGAAGTGGATTTGTGTGGATGTTTCAGGTGGCCTGATGACAATGCAGGCCACATCACCATCACTGGGCTTCATGACATAGCGGTGGTGCAGACACTGACACTTATGCACTTGGGGCCACAGGCTCCTCTAACCTCCAAGATTAAAAATTTAAAAAGGGGAGAGAGGAAGAATTCTAGGGAAACAACTCACCCACCTCACCCAACTTGCTCTAAAAGTCACAAGATTTCCTGTGGCCTGGCCTGTCACTTCATTTCAGGAAAGTCTCTGCTTTGCTCAAACTCAGGTGGCCCCATCCTTTGCCACCCTTATAGTCCTGGCTGGTAAACAGCTGCTCTGCCAGGCTTTCTACTCCCTTTGTCTCAGCACAAACAAGAGTGGCACAGCTGGTGTCTGGAGGAATATAAAGATCTGTGACTAACAAGGTTGTTTTTCCTTCTGCCAGTCTTTGTGGGCCTTGGAATGGATCAGAGGAAACCCTGGGATTTTTACATGAAAGTTTTACCACTCCACTGAAGTCCCTCTGTCCCCTTGGGGGATAAATGTTTCCGCCATGGTTATATTTCAATGGGTAAAAGGATCGAAAAATTGTATTATTTGGCTTTTTGGAGATGCCACTGTACAGATGACCAAGTTCCCTGAACTCCTGGCTCAAAAATGAGAGAAAAAGGGTCTTCTCTCATTTGCAGAGTAAGACGACCACCACTTCTAAGTTCCTTGCTTAACTCCATCTATGGGTGGGACTCTTTGGGATGTTACATCATTTTTTGGATGGCCTTCATTGCTGAATTCATTTTTGTTAATGATGTATTTTCTATATGTACCCCTGCTATTCTTCACCTTCAAGCCTTGGTGGGGATTTTTGTAGTTAGGGTCACACTGAATCATGTGTGTGAGGCACATTGAAACTCACTGACTCATAGGCTTGGCTAATAACCTTAAGATTTTGATCAGACAACTCAAAACACTTAAAATGTGTCCCCTGAAGCATTGGGCCATTGGGGAAAAGTCAGTTCTATTCTTGAGAGTGACATCTTCAACATGGCAAAGTAAGACATCACGGGAAAAATCTCTCTGTAGAATCAATGAGTAAAAGGACAAATTCAACTTGCTTGTATATTTGGAGTAAAATATATACTGGGAAAGTACTCCACAAATGCTGAATCAAAGAAAAGACAATAAACTTAGGTAGGAAATTTGTGTCCCAGACCTGCCAGCCAGGCTCTCTGTCACTATCTAGAGCCTGCACAGCTTGGGAGTCTCACAGTGTAAGGATGGCCTGGATATCCTCCTGCTGCAGATACAGAACATAGAGTCCCTCACAGCAGTGAGTTAGAACCCCATACATATCCAGTCACAGAGACCCGAGTCTGCAGAGACTCAGGGTGGAACGCAAGCACTGGAAAAATGTTACATACAAAAGTGGACTGAGAGAAAAAAGAGACCATTGCAGAACTATTGACAAAAGGTGCACACAATCAATCTTGTCTCTGTTTAATGGACCACACAAAACTTAACTTTCTTGATTGACCCCATGTACCTCCCCAGGGCAGGATACCCTAATGTAGAAAAATCTGGAGGCAGAAAAGCCTCACGAAAAAGATGGGGGAGTGGAGCTGTTTTAACACAAAATTGGTCTCAGAACTGAAATGTATAAGGAAAAGAGGAAAATGAGTGAAGGAGATAATTTAAAGAAATCATAGAAGCTAGTGAGAAAAATCTGCACAAAAAACAAAGAGAACAGATCAAGATTCCTGGAAAAGGAATAGCGGAAAGGAATCTTTCTCCTGGAGGTGAAACAACTTCACTCAAATAGTGCATTCCTAAAAATTGTACCATGTATCCAGATCAAAACTCATATGCAGAAGACCTGGGAAAATCTGAAAAGTAAAAGACAGGCTACTCTAAAAGTGCAGAATAATTGGTCCAAGAATAAAAAAAGAGCTTTAAAACAAAGCCAAGTAAAAATATAACCCTAAAAAAGAGGGAAGGCCTGACCTTCAACGTTAACATATTAAAATAATCAGATGCCCAGATATCTGATTACAAGCCATAATAAGAAACAGGAAGCTATGGCTCAGTAAAAGTAACAAATTAAAGCTTCAGTGGAGATGAAGAATTTGGAACAACTGATCAAAGAAGTTCCAACAAATTTTCTAATTCAATTCAAGGAGATGAAGGAAAATATGGTTAGAAATAAACTAACAGTGGATATACCGATAATGCCTATTAATAAGACAATAATGGGCATACAGAAGGATTGGTAAGTTTAAAAAGAACCAAAGAGAAATTTTGGGGATTAAAGGTAAAATAGTTGAGATTAAAAATACACTAGCGGAATTGTGTGAAGATGGATTCAGAATAGGCAGGAAGGGCTCAAATCTATTACAAAAATAATAGGTAAAGAGTAAAAAACTGTCCAAGGGACCTGCATTTGGGGTCAGCAGACTAGAACGCTGCTTCGCAACTCCCAGGAGGGTGAGTGAAAGAGAGATGAAGGACCCAAAACAATTAATGTGTGTAACCAAACCACCACAGAAACTGGGAAGGGCTCCCCCCTTCCACACTCCTGAGATCTAAACCTGGGATGAAACCCTAGGCTCATTTCACCTGACTGAGAGTGGCATAGACGTTTTCCTCCCTCTCATCTGCTACAATGGAAAAAAGGAGGGGAAGTGGGAGAATTTTCTTCACTTAATTCAGTCAGCAGACCCTGCTTTGAAT
This sequence comes from Cabassous unicinctus, assembly GCA_029593785.1. Lineage (NCBI taxonomy): Eukaryota > Metazoa > Chordata > Mammalia > Cingulata > Chlamyphoridae > Cabassous > Cabassous unicinctus. The sequence continues at coordinate 23,544 of JAQZBX010009359.1, forward strand.
CTCAGCTTTGGCCAGACCAAAACACGGGAAAAAGGAGAGAGAGACACCACCTTGGAAAGGTGTGCCAATGAGTGCCATCTGCTGGCTGGTCTCAAAATTGCATGTACAAAAACTGCTTTTGATCCTCTTTGTACTATAACCTTGGGAAAATATCTGCACCCAAATTAGTGAGTCCCTGGCACAATTTTGATAACCTAAGCAAGGTAATTATAAAGATGTAGAAAAAATTGGAAATTAGAGTAAATTACAAAACAAATTCAGATGCCTAGTCATCAGTAAAAATTTACAAGCCATACTAGGAAACAGGAACAGATGGCCCAGTCAAAGGAACAAACCAAATATCCCGAAGAGATACAGGATTTAATACAATTAATCAGTGATAGTCACACAACTCTCCTAAATCATCTCAAAGCATTGAAAGAAAATATGACTAAAGAGTTAAGAATATTAGGAAGGTACTGGTGTGTATAAAGAGCAACTTGAAACCCTGCAATGAAAACTTACAGAACTTATGGGATTGAAAGACATGTGAATGAGATTTAAAAGAGATTAGAGGCACATAAAAGCAGAATTGAAATGCTAAAAGACAGAATTAGAGATTTAGAAGACAGAACATGTGAACTGGAAAAGACAGCATAACAGAAAGAGAATGGAAAAAATAGAACAGGATCTCAAGAAAGTGAATGAGGTACACTTCATTGAGCTACAGAGGTAAAAACAGCATGATACTGGCATAAAGACAGATTGACCAATGGAATAAAATTGAAAAATCTGAAATAGAACCTCATATTTACAGTCAAGTGATTTTTGACAATGCTCTTATACCCATCCAGCTGTCACAGAACTGTCTATTCATAAAATGGTGCTGGGAGAACTGGATAGCCATATCCAAAAGAAAGAAAGATGACCCCTATTTCATACCTTATATAAACATTAACTCAAAATCAATCAAGGACCTAAATAAAATAGCAACAACCATAAAACTCCTAAAAGAAAATGTAGGAAAAGTTCTTCAACATCTTGTGGTGGGTGATAGTTACTTAACCTTACAACCAAAGCACAAGCCACCAAAGAAAAAAACAGATAAATGGGACCTCCTCAAAACTGAACACTTACGTGCCTCAAAGGTCATTGTCAAAAAGGTGAAAAGACAGTGACTCAATGAAAAAAATCACATATTTGGTAAGAGTTTAATTCCTATGACCTATAAAGAGATCATACAACTCAATGATAAAAAGACAAACTATATGATTAAAAAAGGGTAAAAAACTGGAAAAGATGGTTGTCCAAATAAAAAATACAAATGGCAAAGAAACAAATGATACAATGTTCAACATGGTTAGGGATTATGAAAATGCATGAGATATCATTTCATACCTATTAGACTGGCTGCTATTAAAAAGTTGGAAGAGTATAAATGTTGGAGAGGATGTGGTGAGGTAGGAGCACTTATTCACTGTTAGTGAGAATGTAGAATGGTAGAGCCACTGTGGAGGACCATGTGGCAGTTACTAAGGAAGTTGAATATAGCCCTGTCAGGTGACCCAGAAATACCCAGAACTGGGAGCAGTTAAATGAATAAACATCTGCACACCGATATTAATAGCAGCATTATTCATGATAGCCAAATTTGGAATCAACCCAGGTGTCCAACAACTGAAGAATGTATAAACAAATTGTGGTGTATACACACAATGGAATACTATGCATTGGTGAGAAGTAATGAACTCATGAAGCATAGGACCAAATGAATGAAACTGGAGGATTTTATGTTGAGTGAAGAAAGCTAGACACAAAAGGTCAAATACTGTATGATTGCACTATTATGAATGAATTATAGTTTGTAAACTCATGGAATTAATAATTTGAATATAGGTTACCAGAAAATAGAATGAGGATAGAAAATGGAATGCTGATGGTTAATATGAAAGCCTAAGATACAGATATGTATATTCACTATCAAATATGTAAACAAAAATATGTAGATAAAAACTGGATATATAATTCAAATTAAGTATACATATCAAGTGAAATTATACTTCTTTCAAATTTTGTTTTTAAGTATTTTTAATCAAAATTATCCATTTTGGGGAACTCAAAATATCTTTTGATCATTTTTCATAAAGCAGGGTTAAGCTCCCTCTTGTGCAGGTTATAGATGAATGTAAGCACTGTGAAGTAGAACATGGTCATGAGAAATTTTTTAAGAGATGCTTTCTTTGCATTGAGACCTAAGACAGCAATCATCATAGAAATCACAACCAAAATGAGAATTGCCCACAGAAAACTGCAAAACATTTTTAAATGAATTCAAAGAAGACCTAAATAATTAGAAGAGCATCCTGTGTTCATGTATCAATCACTAAATATTGTTAAGATTTCAGTTCTACCCAAAGTGATTTACAGATTCAAAATAATCCCAAGAATCCCAATCAAACTTAAATTAACCTTCTCTACAAAAATAGAAAAGCCAATCATCAAATTTATATGTTAAGGTAAGGGACCTTGAATGGACAAAGTCAACTTTATTTTATTTTATTTTATTTAAAGATTTATTTATTTATTTATTTATTTATACCCCCCTTGCTGCTTGTGCTTTACTGTGTCTATTTGCTGTGTGTTTCTTCCGTGTCTGCTTATCTCCCCCTTGCTGTGAGGTCCTGCTGCATCAGCCCACTGCGCCAAGTGGGATGGCCTGCTCTCACAAGGAGGCCCCGGGAAGTGAACCCAGGGACTCCCACATGGTAAATGGGGGCTCTATCGATTGAGCCACACCCGCTTCCTGCTATGAGGTCTTGGTGCATCAGCCTACCACGCTGCGCAGGCCGGCCGGCCTGCCCACACAAGGAGGTCCCAGGAAGTGAACCCAGATCCTCCCATATGTTAAATGGGAGCTCTATCCATTGAGCCACACCCGCTTCCCCAAAGTCAACTTTAAAAAGAATGAAGTTGGAGGACTTGATTTCCCTTTCTTGAAATTATTTACACCAAAGCAACGAATGAATGGATAAACAAAATGGTGTATACACACGATGTAATATGCTGTAGAATAAAAAATGAAGTCATGAAGTATATGACAACATCAATGAACCAGGAGGACATTATTTTGAGTGAAGCAAGCCAGACACAAAATGACAAATACTGCATGATTGTGCTATTATGAAGTAAATATATTGCATAAATTCATGGAGTTAATAATTAAAATATAGGTTTCTAGAAAATAGAATAAGGGTAGAGAATGGAAAGCTGAATGTTATTCTGTGCAGAATTGGTTAAAAGGTTGTTTGTAAGTCCTTGGAAATGAATGGAAATGGCGAGAGCATATCATGGTGCTTGTGACTAGGAGAAATATTATATGGGTATGTCAGTGGTTGAAAGGGAAAGTTTAAGGACATGCATGTTACTAGAAGGAAAACCAAAAAGTGTAACATGAGACTGTATAACATAGTGAAACCTCATGTGGAAGATGAAAATGGGCAATATTGTATATATAAGACTGCTTTTACAAAAATACAAATAAATTAGAGATATGGAAACAGAATAGCATCTATGTATGAAAGAGAGAGATTGAGAAGTGATGTGATTTTTTTGTTTATTTTTCTGTTTTTTGTTTATTGTTATAATTGGAATAATTTAAATGTTCTAATAATGATTGAAGTGATGAATGCACAACTATGTGTTTATACCAATTACCATTGAGTGTATACATTGGGTGGGTTTATGCTTTATTAATATGTATCAATAAAATTGATTTCTTGAAAAGAAAACAATAGTAAACAAAATGGCATGGTACTGGCCCAAGGACAGATATATAGACAAATGGAATTGAACTGATAGGTGGAAATAAATGGTCACATTTGGCCAAACTGATTTTTGACAAGAGTGCCAAGTGCATTCAGTTGGGAAATAATGGTCTTTTCAATAAATGTGTGCTGGGAAATTTGGACCTCTGTTTGCAAAAGAATGAAGCTTGATCTCTATTTGCCATATATGTAAATCAACTAAAAATTGGTCAAAGGCTTAAATATTAGAGCCAGAACTATACAACTCCTAGAAGAAATTTTAGGAAGTATCTTCAAGACTTTGTGCTAGGCAATGGTTTCTTAGACATAACATCCAAAGCACAAGCAACAAAAACACAAAAATTGGACATTATTAAAATTAAAAGCTCTTGTGCCTCAAAGGACTTTATCATGAAGGTATAATGCCAACCTATACAATGGGAGAAAGTATTTAAAAACCACATATCATATAAATTAATATTCAGAATACACAATGAAATACTTCAACTTAACAAAAAAAAGACAAACAGTACAACTTAAAAATGAGCAAAAGACTTGACTAGATATCTGTCTAAAGATGATTTACAAATGGCCCAAAAGAACATGAAAAAAATGCTTAACATCATTTGCCATCAAGGAAATGCAAATCCAGACCACAATGAGATACCATTTCATACCCATTAGAATCATGTCTAGTAAAAACAGAAAATAAGAGTAATAATAATAATAATTAAATCATGCATTGCCTGTGGTAATATAAAATGGTGTAGCCACTCTGGAAGACAATTTGATCGTTCCTCAGAAAGCTAAATATAGAGCTATCATATGATCCAGCAATTCCTCTACTAGGTATATATACCCAATAGAATTGAAACAGAGATTCAAACAGACATTTGTACACTAATGTTCATAGTGCCATTATGCAAAACTGTCAAAAGATGGAAGCAACCCAAATGTCCATCAACCAATGAATGGATAAATAAAATTATATATATATGCAATGGAAAATCAATCAGTTACAAAAAGTAATGAAGAACTGATACATGTTACAGCATAGAAGAACCTTGAAGACATCACATTGAGTAAAATAATCAAGACATAATATTAAAAATATTGTTTGATCACACTGATTTGAAACAATTAAGTAAAGAAAACTTCTTGAGTCAGAATCTTGAATATGGTTTACCAGGAGTCAGAATTATGTTTCAGGATGGGAAATTAAGCCTTTAAATCTACAGGGTTCCTATTTGGATTGATGTAAATGTTTTGGTAAAGGATGATAGTGATGGTAGCACAACATTGTGAGTTAATTCAAAGCACTGAAATATATATCTGAATATGATTCAAATGGGAAATGTTAGATTGTATATTTTGTAATAGATAAAACGTTTTAAATAATCCATGCACAAAGTATGAACCCTATATAATAATACACAGCATAAAATATAACCCCTAAATTGAACCATGGATATTTTTTCCCCCGTTGTTGTTTTATGCTTACTGTCTGCTCTCTGTGTCCATTCACCTTGTTCTTTCTGTGTCTGCTTTTTTTCTCTTTAGAAGGCACCAGTAACTGATCCTGGGACCACCAGGGTGGGAAAGAGGCACTCAGTTGGATGAGCCATCTCATCTCCCCGTTCTGCTGCATTTCTCTGTCTCTCCTCTGAGTCTTGCTTTGTTGCATCATCTTGCTGCGTCAGCTCCCCGTGGAGTGGGCCATCAGATTTCTGTGGCTTCGGCCATAGAGATTAATTAATTGTACAATTATAAAAATACGCTATCATCAATTGAAACAACTTATCCGTAACAATGCAACATGTTGGTGATAGAATACTACAGGGAAATCATGTATTTTATGCATGACTGTTCTGTAAATCAAAAGCTTCTCTAATGAAGAAAAAAAGCTAACCAAAAATTCAATGACATACCATTTCACATCCAAATATTGTATGATATCACTAAGTCAACACATAGACTCAGAATCTAGTGTATAGGTTACCAGGAGAAAGGATGGCGGTAGGGAATAGGTAGTTAAAACAAAAAATGTACAGGGATTCTATTTGGATGGATGGAAATGCTTGGTAATAGATGGTGGTAAGAGTGGCACAACTTTGTGAATGAAATCAAAAGCACTTAATTTTATATTAGAATGTGGTTAAAAGGGAGAAATTTTTATAATATATGTGGTACTAGAATAAAATTTTTCAAAAATATCCATGAGAATATACAACAGAGTGAACTCTAATTTAAACAATACATTATAATTAATTGTATAATTATAAAATTTTAACTCTATAAATTGTAACAAGTGTACCACACCAATGGAAGTTTTTAATAATAAGGTGGCATATGGAATATTTTATTTTATGCATGATTTTTCTGGAAACCTACAACTTCTTTACTTAAAAAAAGAAGAAACAACAGCAGCTAAACATGTCTTTTTTCCCTGAATGTAAATGGCCAATTATAAAGGAGAGCTAAATTTAGAGAAGGGGGGACTGATATTGCAATGCATTTTTCTTTCAGGAACAAAATGATTATTAGATATTATTGGACTTTTATTACCCAAAATGACTGTACAATATTTCACAAGAAGACAGGAAAAATATAATTGACAGTATGGATTTGAAATATCAAATGCGAATGACTATAGTATTTTCTATTAGCACGTTACTCAGTCTAGCTTATTTGATGATCTTGTACAGGTGGAAATTAGGAGGAAATAGAAATAAAAGGGTGTGAGCATAAATATATGTGAAATTTGCAATTATTTTTGAAGTAAATTTGACCCTGCTTTTGGAAGAGTCCTTATAATTTCTACTGTATTACATATTCTGTTACTGCAATTGACATGTATTACTTCTTTTTATAAACAAATTAATTTTATTGATTCATATTAGTAAAGCTCAATTCAATGCAAAGTGTATGAATAATGGTTTGTGGTATAATCACATAGTTGTTCATTCATCACTTTAATTATTATAAGGGCTATTTCATTATTCCCACAATATTAAAAAAAACTAGACAAACAAAAATAAACTTCATCACCTCTTAATCTCTCTATGATTCCCCTGCTGTATATAGCTGCCATTCTGTCTCCATCTCTCCAGTTTATTTGTGTTTACATTTTGTAAAATCAGTCTTATTTATGTAATATTATCCATATTTGTATTTCACATGAGTTTTCACTATGTTATATAGTTGCATGTTACATTTTTTAACATTCCTTCTAGTGTATTACTTCTTTAAATGAACATATATCTGAGAGGAAAATTGAAAGAAAAAATCTTTGGTGTTTCAATCAGGATATCCAGGATAGTCAAGAGATTACTGTCTCAAAAAAGCAAACATAATTACAACCGTTCATCTGTTATAGCTCTTGTCTATTGGATGCAATTTAATTATATGGTGTGTTTTTAGGTTATGTTCTACCAGTCTGGGAAAAGTTGGGGATATAAGTCCAAACTGTTTAATGAGCAGGGTTTTTTATCTTATTAACATTGAAATAACAACAACAATAGGAACAAAAACAATAATAATAACAGCAATATCAATAATAACTATATTGATAATTTAAAATATCTCTATTTACACATAATAATAAAAGTATTTTAAAGTTATTAAGTAAAACTTTTAATATATTATTTTCACCATCATTAACATTATATGAAACAGATAATTTACATATTTACATAAGTAGAAATAAAACTGGTCTGTCAAGTGAATTTTATTGCAATTAAAAATAAAAGTTATGAATTATGAATAGTGTAGTAAAAAAACTACAAAAATATGTCATACTCAAAAATTGGACAAAATCAACTCTAAATGAAAGTTTCAGCTCACAAATAATATTGTATTAAATGGAATCATACTCCAAAGTGCTGTTAAATTTTGGAATAACTGAAAAATCCACTCTAAAATTAAAATTGATGCATAATGGTCAATGAAGATAGCGCAACTTTTGAAGAGGTATCATTAAAATAACAGATACTAATATTAATATGTACTTAATACAGTATAGTACTGATACATTACTGATTATATGAAAGTAATAGAATAATGTTAAGAAATACTTGCATATATTTAAGGTAACTTAATAACTTAATAAAGATTTTGTCCAAATAAAAGGGAAATTGATTGTTTCATAGATGATGACAGGAGCACTGTATCCCAAGAGGAAGAAAATTCACCTGTACGCTTTTTTCCTTTATGGTTTTGGAACACAGGCACATTGAAAGACTACTTTTAAAAGGTAATACTACAGAACTAATAGAATTTAAAAAAAATTTTTGCAAACTTGAATAGGTATGAACTTCCTTAACCATATGTAAACCCACAAAATACTGGTAAAAATAATTTGTTTGCAAATGAACTTTATCTCAATCAAGAAGAAGACATAAACAAAGTTAACAGGTGATTAGAAAAATAAGAGATGTTTTCTGTTCTAATTTAAAGGAATAAATATTAGCTAATATTTATTAAAAAAACATTTTCAAATCAAAGGATTACGGACAGATACCCTAATTCATCGACAAAAATAATACATTGAAAAGATAATTTGTCAATGATTATGATTAGAAACTCTAATTAATTAATAATATAAACTGTGAAAACTCAGATCAAAACAAAACATACCATGTAAATATAAGTAAGGCAATAATGGAAAGGTTCTCCATGCTCTATGAAGGATATGATGCAAACACAATGTTGATTAGATTAAATGGAAAAAAGATAATTTTAAAATCAAAATCATTTAGTAAGCTAAGTGTTGGTAGTCATGGATTAGGAAATGGATAAATGTAGTAGGTACTAATAGGCACACTTCAGTACAATAAGAAACCATAACTTATACTTTAATAATTCTTACTGACCTATTGTTAAGGAATTAAATGAATATTACTGAGATTTATTTAACAATAATATTTATTCAAATTAATAAAACATTAAATACACACTGATATTTATATTCAAAATTATTTATGCCTTATATAGCAATTTTATGTGACAGGCAACTGCTTGTGTGTTTTGTCCAATTAGTGATCAAACAATAGCTGTTATTAGTTTTGTTCAATTAAAATGTAATTATTAGCATAGTTCAAGGTTATCTACATAGCTGTACATCAGGCAGATAGGAAAATCTTTTAATTGTTAACATACTCTCCCTCTCTCTTTCACACTCCCGCACATACAATCAGAATGATAGAAAAGAACTGTACACAAGATTAAGCATTATATAATTCTAGAGCCAGTTTTTCAGGTTATTGCAAACAAATTCTGTTTTCTATCATAAAAGAATCTTGAGACTTGCATAACTTCTGTGCTTGCATCATATTCTTCATCACATATCTGCCATCATCACCAGCCTGTAATGTACCAGATCTCTGGATTCCCTTTAATCCATCCCATTTTGTCTTATTCAATGATCCCATGTGCAGAAATGTCCATACCTTAATTAATCATTATGCTATCATGTCTTTATCTTTTGTCACTATAAATGATTAGTATTTAGTTTATGCATCAAATCTTTATTAAATATTTTAGTCTTTTATGATATACATTTTCCATACATTTTTCTTCATTCTTTGCATGGCTACAAGATAGTAGATCACTGTTTTTGTAATGTGAATATCTCCTGCCTTCTTTCTCCACACTACTATCTCTATAATGTGTCAACCCTGATATAGATTGTATGTTGGTCATAATTAGGAATATGGATTGATATATTTACAGGATTAAGGACTTCTCTATGCAATTCACCTAGAAACAATAAATGCTTAATATCATAAACTAATGTATAAGTTATACTGAAAAAGTGTCCCTGATTCAAATGTGTATACTTATATGTAATCAAGGAATGAACATGAAAAAATAACAATTATATTAGATTGTGAAAACCGAGAAGACCTTAGTGCCCAAATTTGCAGGTAGAATGAACTGAGTATTTTTCCCTCCTTTCTACCCACCCAATACAGTGTGAATATGGGAAAGTGATTACCTTTCTAGATATTTCTTTGAATAAACCTTAATGAGGATATTCAGATGACACCACCATCCAATATTCAACCTTTACTGATTTGCGTTTGAAAAAAAGTTTTTACAAGAAATAGTAATCCTTTTTATTCAAGCAAAGTATCAGCTCAGTGATTACTCCTTGTTAAAATACAAATGTGTAAATTTATTTATTTTATCTAAATTTCAAAGTAATATTTTATATACATTATTTTTCCTTCACTGATAATTGATATATTATCTCCCATTAAAAATGAATCCCTTAGAGTGAACTGGAAAGACCTACAAAACATTTTTTACAGAGCCATTTTAATCTCTCTGCTCCTCAGGCTAAAGATTATGGAGTTTTTGAAGCGGGACACCATGGTTTAGAACATGGCTGTAAGGAGGGTATAGATTGTTGATTCATTTGAGTTGGGACCCAAACAAGCAAAGATTCCAGAAATGATAAATAAAATAAAAGTAGCTAATTGGGGAGAGCAGGTTGACAAAGCTTTGTTCAAGGCTTTCACAGGACGAATCTGGAGCACAAATGCAAATATGTTAATGTATGAGGTAAATAGGATGACGAAGCAGAGTAAGACAAGGCAAGAACTTGTAGCAAGGGTCACAGTCTCAGAAAAATGCGTGGCTGGAAATGAGGAATGTCACAGAAATATTGATCACCTTGGACTCTGAGAAGGGAAGCCTGAACATGGTGACCATGTGGATTGCAGAATAGACGAGCCCAATAGCCAATGAACCACCTATTATCTGTGTGCACAAACGTGAGGTCATAATGACCCCATAACGGAGGGGGTGGCAAATAGCAACATAACGGTCATAGTACATCACCACCAGGAAAAAATACTCTGTGGATGCAAATAAGATACATAGGAAAGTCTGAGCAGTACATTCTTTGTGAGAAATCAAATAGCTGCCTGTCAGAGAATTCACAACAGATTTGGGAACAGTAACTCTGATAGAACCCAAATCTATCAAGAATAAATTTCCAATAAAGAAATACATGGGGAAGTGAAGGCATGTGTCCATCACAATAACAGTAATGATCAGAAGATTCCCAGTCAGAGCTCCCAGAAAAATCATTAAGAATAGCACGCCTTTTAAGACTTAAAGGTCTCAGGTGCTTGAGATATCCAGAAGGAGAAATCTTGTAATAACAGTGAAATTTCCCATTTTTTTTAATATGCTGAACTATCCTTGTAGTCAAAAGAATAAAGAGATAAGTTGATGTTGTTAATTGAAATAGAGACAATCTAGACTTCTTCATATACAATAAAAGCTCTAACATAAATTTGTCTAATATTTATAAAGATCTAAATCTTATTCTTAAATGTAAGTAATATAATGAAAAAACGAGGATATACAGAATTATAAAAATGCAAATAATATTGAAAACTACCACTATATCTTGGTCAAATTAAAATTGTGTCCATTTATGATAAAATTCAACATACAAATCTATGAATGAAAATGCATCAAGGTAAAAAACAACACACCTGTGGACTGAGATATGAGGTTTGTCTTCACAAACATGAATATGTCTCATAAACCCTCAGAGATTAAAGCCTTTTAATGTGACCCATCAGTTTTCCTCACTGAGCATATTCTAGAAAGTCATTTCTCAAAAAGGAATAGTTTTATTTTAAACCATATGAAGAAATATCTATCAAGTTTCTCTATTATACTTGGTAATTTTTTTCTAGAGGTTACTGGGATATTTATACCTGTGATAATCCTTAGTGGATCCAGTAATGGCAGACTCCAGAAAAGGTGAAGGTCCTTCAATGCCTTGTTTTCTGTAGATATTTTGAACAATTTGTTGAGGTTAATTAGATTAGCAACTTTTTTATTGACAGAAAACACAGCTTTGTAAACCTTGAGAAAACACAAACTCACAAAAATGATTTCAGCAATAACATTTGTTCAATGACATGTTACAGTCCTTGTGCCATGAAAATAGGATCAATAGCATTTAGAGAACAAGATAAAAATGCTGCATAGGTGCATAAATTATGGGAGGAAATTAATACATCTATAAAATGTATGAATATGTTGAAATAAAACAGAATCAATATTCTCACCTCACATGAATTAAACAAATTTAATGGTAAAGTTTAGGCAATTAACTTGAAAAGTGACAACATAAAATGTAAAGGAAATTGATTATACTGGCATACATAAGCTTTTAAGCTAAATCTTAGAATAGTCCCTGATGCTTTATTCCTGAGGAATGAAAACAAACTTTGAAATTCTTAGTGAATACTGAAAATGTTCACCAAAAAATGATTTGAAAGACATAGGAATAAATTTTGGAAAATATCCACAAAGTCTAAATCCCAGTGATAATATCACAAAGCAGCATGAACATGAGACAAGACAGCATGAAAAGGTAAATATACTGCTTCAAAAACAGTGCTGGGGACATTAAGGAACAAAGTAAGAAAAAATATAGGCCTGTAAGAAGAAAACATGACACCTTGGAAAAACAATAGACTGAAAAAGGTATTTATTAATGAACTTTTTAATAACCACCTGATATAATTATTAAAGGATCTTCACAACTACTGTGCCCTCAGAAATTCCTTGCTGTGATTTTGTAGTCTGGTAGAAATAGTACTCCATGTGGAGCTCTTTCAGACTTCTTCATGACTGTACATGGAGACATTAAAGACTTTGCTGGAGTCTCCTTGCCCCAGAATGTCTCTGCTTGTGCATGTCCTGATCACCTGAGCATTGTTGCTTTCAGGGAACAAAGTGATAGTTGGCCTGTACTCTCCTTGTATGGGCATTTTAGTCTTTGAAATTCAACTCACAGCAATAGCTCATCAATAACATTTTAATATGATTTTTGGTTGTTTTTGTCCTAGCTTCTATATGGCTAATAATTCATAATAAATGTTTGCATACATAAATTAAAATTTTCACAATCATCACAGAGTACCCATGTAGCAGTTTGATATTATTGATGAATTCCAAAAAGAATTATTGGATTATGTTTGAATACTGGTCTTTTCCTCTGGGTATATTAGCCTGTATTGGATTCAGAGGTTTTACTTTTACTTGATTAAATAGTGATTAAGGCTTTGACTGGGCCACATCAGTAGTCAGTAGAGTGTTGTATCCCCACCCCTGGGTGAGTGGGGACTCACAGAGAAACCACACCACAGAGAAGGGAAGTTGGAGTTTTAATGCTGGAGCCTGGGGAAGTAAGCACATAGAGGAGCTTGGTCGTGAGGAAGGATAGAACGCCCCAGGAAAAGAGATGAGTCATTTGCGTGATAGTCTACAGTTGACCATGTGGAGAGAAGCAAGTCTGAGCCCAGAAACAGGCAAGCCCTGGGAAGAGAGGAACAAGGAAGCCTGAATCCTTACAGATATCGGCAGCCATCTTGCTCCAACACGTGGCAGTAAACTTTGATGAGGGAGGTAACTTGTATTTTATGGCCTGGTAACTGCAAGCTTCTACCCCAAATAAATACCCTTTAAAAAACCAAATGATTTCTGGTATTTTGCATCAGCACCCCTTTGGCTGACCAGTACAACCTACTTTGTACTTATAATAAAAAGTAATTTTATATCTTACGTGACTGGCATGATATCAATAAATAGGGTCCATAAAAAGACCTTCAATTGAATTTTATATAGAATAACACTAAATATTTGCAAAAGAAGATTCATATATTAACACTTAATTTGAATGGCAAGAATTATCATACTGATATCAATGCTAAGCAAAGAAAGCAGCTGGCAACGTAGTAGTGAAATGCTTGATGGTCATGAACAAGTTCAAAGGTGTTAAAATGACGGGGCAGCAACCATTGGACCCTTAAAACTTCCAAGTCCAACACCTACAGGGAGCACAGAAATACATTTGCTAAACCATGCAGCCCATGCTACATTAGGATGTATCCTTATACAGTTATCCTTAGCAATCTGGACATTTCACCTACTTCTAGAATTCTTTACTCATTCTAATACTTTACAATTATTTAAGTTATATAAGCATCAAAGTGAGCCAAACATCACCTAATTCACAAGGAGTGGCTATGTATTGTGGCAGTAAGCAAATGGCCCAACTTACAAGGTGATCCAACTTTTTGTGATAGCAGAAAATTCTATAATATTCTCTTCTCCAAATGCTGGCATTTTAGAAGAAATCCATTTTATCTTATTTATCTATGCACCTGATATAATAAGATAAGATATGCTTCCTTTTCTAGGGAATGAGGTGACCTAATCTTCTAATATTTGTTAATATAAGAAAGTAAACTCAAAGATATCGTGGATGGAAACTGCTATGACCACCCTTGAATATCTTTCATGAAAAGTTAATCTTTTGAAGATCAAATTACATTCTTAGGGCGTGATACCAGATGTTGGAGTAGGGAGTTGCAGTTTGCACTCCTCTAGAAACAATGAGATGGTAGGCAGATTTAACTGACAGAAGAAAAGACACAGGACCATGGGGGCAAATAGAGAGGGCAGCTACAGGGGGACCCAGTTGTTAGGGAAGAGGAAAGCTGTGAAATATAAGTCAGGCAAACCAATGCCCAGTTAGCTCTGAAAGACAGGAAAACTAGAGAAGGGATTTCGTTAAAAGACCAGCTCTCAGCCAGTTCCAAGAGTGAGGAAAGCCACTGGATGACCAAAGATGCAACCCAGTGACAAGAAGTGTCTGGAAGGGGGCAAAATCTGAGGCAAACAGATGTGTGGATTGGTACAAACCTGGCTGAGAGGTAGAGAGAAGTAGGGATTTGGGGAGATAGAGTGGAAAGACTGGATCTCAGTCAGTTCCTAGGAAAGGAAAAGATGGGAGCCAATGCTGAAGTGGCTCCAGGTAAACGGTAGGGAGGAGCTGATCAAGTAGGCTATCACACTGACACCTTGGGAGACAAAGAAGCTGCATCACTAAGGGGGTGTGCTGATAGGTGTCCAATATCCCAGGTGAGCTGGAAGAAGCAGCTGGAAAGCTTTAAAGCATCCAACTGGCCTGGAAATTTTGGCAGCCAAAGAGGAATCCAGGAGGTTGTCAGGCACCCAGACAGCTCCCTGTGTTAGGGGGAGCTGCAAGACAACATCTTCATGACTGGAACTTAGACTGAGATACTTTTTAGGTTTTTCTTTTTTTTTAATTTTTAATTTTTTATATTTTTCTCTACATCCAGGTAGCTTACTTGTGCAGAGTAGGCTGCAGGGTGGTTGATCGGTGAGCACTGCCAGTCTGAGATAATTGCCAGTGGCCTGAAAGAGAGACCTGTTTATTATTTTTGTCTTTATCTTTGTTTCTTTTCATTTTTCTCATTTTCTTTATTTTCAATCTATCATTTTTCCCTCTTTCTTTTCTTTTCTTTCATTCCATCTTCTCTATTTTTGGTCTTCATTTTCTTTCTTCTCCTCATCTTCCCAATATTTTATTTTATTTTTTTACTCTATTTTATTTAGTTAGTTTAGTTTAGTTTAGTTTGATTTTTCATGTTCCTTTTTTCTCTTCCATTTTCTAATTCTTATCCCATTTTATTTTTATGATTTTTCACTCATTATTTATCTCTTATAAGGATTTTTATGGTTCCTCTTCCATCTTTTTAATATTATCATTTTACTCTATTTTTTTTCTTTTTTATGAATTTAAATTTTATTGGAGCGAACAGGAACAACTTCAAAGATGTAGTATAAGTTGAATCAAGTATTAAAGATTGCCTTTAAAACAAAACAAAATGAAATAATATTCGAGCCTAGATAGAGAAGCTAACCATCTGAATAAGCCCATGAAGACAAACAGATGTCTACACACCAGTGAAAAATGACAGCCATACTAATATACAGGAAGACATGGCCATATTTAATGAACAAACTGAAAAACAGGAGGATGTACAGAATGTGGAAACAACTAATCTAGGATTTCTAAACAAACATCAGAAATCAACTTAATGAAGTGAAGAAAAGGTAAAAGATATTAAGAAGACACTGGAGGAACATACAGAAGAAATAAAAATTATACATTAGAAATACCATACTGATGGTGATGGAAGGTACAAAACAAAAAAATAAAAATACTCTGGATGCACATAACAGCAGATTTCAACAGGCAGAGGAAAAAATTAGTGATGGTGTATATAGAACATGTGAAATCACACAGACAGTAGGACAGATAGATTAAAAAATCAGCAGGAATTGAGCAAATTGAATGACAAAATGACACACGAAATCATATGCATTATAGGCATTCCAGAAGTAGAAGAGAAAGGAAAGGTAGCAGAAGGAGTGCTGGAGGAAATAATGGCCTAAAATTTCCAAACTCTTATGAGGGACTTGGACGTCCATGTCCAGAAAGTGTAGCACAATTCAAATAGAATAAATCCTAACAGGCCTACCCCAAGAAATATACTTATCAATTGTCAAATGCTCAAGACAAAGAGAGAATTATGAAAGCAGCAAGAAACTCAATTTAGAAATAGGAAAGCAAGGAGGTTGCAAGTGAAAAGTTGGAAAATGATTTTACACACAAACCATATCCAAAAGAGAGTAGGAGTAGCTATACTAAAATTAGGCAAAATAGATTTTAAATGCAAAACTTCTGTAGTAAGAAACAAACAAGAATACTATATACATATATTTTAAAAGGTAATCTCTCAAGAAGAAAGAAAAATCATAAATACTTATGCACCTAACCAGCATGTCCCAAAATACATGAGGGAACCACTTGCTAAACGAAGGGAGAATATAGATGCTTTACAGTCATAGTGGTGGTCTTTAACACACCACTATCAGCATTAAACAGGACATCTTGATGGAGGGTTAATAAAGAAACAGAGACATTAATTAATACATTGGTGGATTTAGACTAATGCTCATATCAAGAACATTACACTTCCAAAAAGCAGGATATCCATTCTTCTTGAGTGCACTCAATTATTCTCCATGATAGACCACATGCTAGATCACAGAACAGGTCTCAAAGTATTTAGAAATGTTGAAATTATGCAAAGTAATTTCTCTGATGAACATGGAATGATGCTGGAAATCAATAAGGGGCAGGGAACCAGAACAGGCACAACTATATGGAAGTTAAACAACATACTATTGAACAATTGGCCAATGGAAGAAGAGGAAATTGCAAAAGAAATGAGTAACTACCTCAAAATGCATGAAATTGAGAACAGAACATATCAAAGTTTATGGGATGCAACTAAAGCACTGTTGAGAGGGAAATTTATAGCAATAAATGCCTATATTAAAAAAGAAGAAAAAGCTAAATTCAAAGACATAACTCCAAAACTGGAGAAACTAGAATAAAAACAGACTAATCCCAAAGAAAGAAGAAGGAAAGAAATAGCAAGGGTTAATGCAAAACTACATGAATTTGAGAATAAAAAAATAGAAAAAATTAGTAAAACCAAATCAAAGAATCAAATCTGATTCTTTTAGAAGATTAGTAAAATTGACAAAACTATAGCTAGAATAAAAAAGAAAAAATACACAGAAGATGCAATAAATAAATTAAAAAATGACAGAGGAGGTATCACCACTCATCCAACAGAATTAAATAGTATCAAAAGAGGACATTTTGAAAAATTGCTGTCATCAAGATGGATAACTTAGATGAAATGTTCAAATCCTAGGATAACACAAGCAACCTACTTTGAAAAAAGAAGTAATATAAGAACTTAACAGATCATATATATTGAGATTGAATTAGTAATCAAAATCTGCCCTACCAAGGAAAACTGAGGACCAGATGGCTTCCAGGTGAATTTTACCAAACATTACAAAAAGAACTAATGCCAATCCTGTCAAAATCTTCCAAAAAATTAGAGAAGGGAACATTACCTAACTCATTTATGATGTAAACTTCACTCTAATACCAAAGCCACAAAATATGCCACAAGATAACGGAGTGATGGTTGTGGAGGGGTTCCCCTGGGGCATGTCTCTAATGCATATGAATATGTTCAAATGTTCATGGGGACTCACACAATAACCAAAAAAACCCACATTGAATTCCCATCCTGAGGAGTTCTTCTACATTCTATAATGGCACGAATCTCCTGAATACAAAGGCAGTGCCTAGAGAAGGAAGACAGATCATTATGCCAGGCCCTTGATATTGATGATTGTATTTAAGAACCTTTTCTTGTAAAACTAAAACTCAGCCTGGTATTATATATTACCTCTTGAAACCCTCCTTGTTACTCAAATTTGGCCTCTCTCTAAGTCAAATTCAGCATATAAATACATTAGCTTCTCCCCCACCCCTTGACCCAGCTTGGGAAATAACTATGGGGGATGAGCCTCCCTGGAACCAACAGATCATTACCAAGTGACAAGTAGCAATGCATGTGGAAAAAGACCTTGACCAAAAGGTGGAATTATTAAATACAAATAAGTTTTTATGGCTAAGAGATTTCAGAGCTGGGAGGTCATTTCAGAGTTTACCGTTATGCACATCTCAGCAAGATTTCATTGACTGCCACATTAAATAGTGTCTCAAATAGTTGTGCTTCTGAGGTATCAAGAGACATCCAGACATTGTGAGCAGGGCAGACAAGCTTAAGAATTTGACACCTTGTCAGTAGTCCTTACTTTGGATTTTATGCTTCTAGTATAATAGAGTTAGATTCTTTTACAGTTTCCCTACACATGGCTCTTCTGTCCCTTTTATCTGAACATATAATTACCATTATATTTGTTAAATATATGTCCCAGAGACTTGAATCTTTGGTCTGTCAATATGCCAACTGAGCTCTGAATCTCAGCAGAGTTCATTAGACTCATCCAGGACAACTAACAAGGTGATGATGATGGGCAATGCCAACTCAAGGGACAAAGAGTGTCTGCAACTGCAAGCAACATAGTACCATCCATCTACTCCATGAGATTTAAACCCCACTGAATTAGAAACAGAGGAGCCATCATCATTCCAAAATCCTCAAGATTGGGAAATCAACAATGGACTAAAGTAAATAGTATTATTCTATTTTAGTCTTATTATTATTCTACCAATAGGAGAAGTTCTATAATTGATATAAAGGCAGTGCCCACAAGAGGTTTTGAGGGGAGGAAGAGTGAAGCATATGTATAATATGGTGGCATTTTGGCACGTTGTAATTGTCCTGCATGACATTGCAATAACAGATATAAGTCATTATGTATTTTGTCATAACTTACAAAGTTGTGTGGGGCAGAGTGTAAACTGTATTTTAAACTATATTCCACAGTTAGTAGCAATGCTTCAATATGTGCTCATCAATTGTAACAAATATACCACACAATTGAAGGATGACGATAATGTGAGAAAGTGTGGGAGGGGGAGGCAGTGAGGCATATTGGAGTCCCCTATAGTTTTTGTGTAACATTTTTATAATCTAAACATTCTTTAAAAATAAGAAAAAAGATATACACAGAAAAAAATGTGCCACAAGAATAGAAAATTACAGACCTGTCTCTCTAATGAAATTACGTGCTAAAATTCTCAACAAAATACTGGCTAACTATGTTCAACAGCACATCAAATGAATTATACACCATGATAAAGTAGGCTATATCCCGGTATGCAAAAATGGTTCAGCATAAGAAAATCAATCAATGTAATATAACACATTAAGCAATCAAAGTAAAAAAAAAATGATCATGTATTTTGATAAAGAAAAAGCATTTGACAAGATACCACATCTTTTCTGGATAAAAACACTTTAAAATATTAGAATTCAAGGAAACTTCCTCAACATGATAAAGGGTAGGTATGAAAAACCTACAGCTAACATCATATTCAATAGTGAAATGCTAAAGGCTTTCACTCTAAGATCTGGTAAAAACAAGTATTCCCACTGTATTAGTCAGCCAAAGGGATGCTAACAATACTAAAAATGGGTTGGTGTTTATAAAAGGTATTTAATTGGGGTAGAAGTTCACAGATATCAGGCCATAAAGCGTTAAGTTTCTTCTCACCAAAGTTCATTGCCATGTGTTGGAGCAAGACAGCTGCCAACGTTTGCCAGGGTTCAGGTTTCTTGTGTTCCTCTCTTCCCGGGGCTGCATTTCTCTCTGGGCTTAGGTTTTCTGGTTCCTCCACAATGTCAACTGTAGACTATCAGGCAAATGGCTCACTTCTCTTCTTCTGGGGCCTTTTCTCCAACATCAAAACTGCTTCTCAAAAACTGCTTCAACTGTCCTTTGCCTTGCCTTTTATATTCGATTCCCCCACTCAACGAGGGGTGGGGCTCAAAGCCCTACTGATGTGACCCAGTCAATACCCTAATCATAACTTAATCATGCCCAGATTAATAGATCAGTTTACAAGCATGATCCTATTATATTTTTGGAATTCATAATTACATCAAATTCCCCAATGGTTACATTCCACCCTCTGAATTCCAAAAATATATTACAATTCTCAAAAAATCTTAAATCAGTAGCAATTCAAATACAAAATCATATCATAGGCATTTTAAAGACATTCAGTTTGTCTTCAGGCAAAATTCTGTCTCCTGTAGACCTCTGAAACTTACAAAACCATTTAACTGCTTCCAATACATAAATGGAAAGACAAAGAATAAACATTTTCATTATCATAAGGAGAAATTGGTATGCTAAACATGATTCATGGATCCTTTACAGTTCAGTAAAACTGCAGGATATCCTCCATTCAATTTCAAAGTCTGAGAGTCATTCTTAAGATGTTGGTTTCTTCTCCTTGGGGCCACATGGGAACCCATCATTTCCACAGGCTTGCCCAATGGCCACTTTCTTGGTTCCACCCTCATCAAGTATCTGGGGGTTGACCAAGCTCTGGACCTTATCCTCCAAGAGTGTTGGGGTGATAGCCACAACTTATGTAATCTTTGGTTTAGAATCTTAGCCTCCCTAGTACAGTGAGGTGAATACAACATTCCCCCTAACCTTTGGCATACAGGTTCAACCCTCTCAGAGCAATGGGTTGACCACTTGGCCTTCTCAAATCCATGGGGTACAGGTACACCCCTCACAGACATATGGGGTGTTGACCTTAACTGCCCTAAACTTTGAGGAATGTGCTCCACCCTCCCTGCACCCTGGGGTGGCAAAATTCTCCCAGAACATCGGGTGGGGACATCCACCCTCTTCCACTGCTGGAGAAAACTCACTCTCTCTGTACATATGGGTGGTGCTCCTCTCTTGGCCCAAGGAGATGTCTTAATCCCAGATCTCTGCTTCCATGGTTTTCTTCTTAAAGCTGTTTCTCCTTCAATCTCTCCATTCAATGTCCTCTTTTTGTCCAAGCTGACAGTGGTTTTGTTCATACAGCTCTCTCAAAAAATTTGTTGGTTTAGCATGCAGGAAGCAGGGGTCCAGGCATTCAGACAGTAAGACTTTCCAAAAGTCTTTCCTAGATAACTGCATCTTCAATTCTGAGTTACGAGTTACAAGTTTAGTAAAGTCTTCAAATGGGGCATTTTCATCTGGAAATTTGATTTCCAGAAACTTGGAAGTTCTAGAATCAGTTTCTGTTTTCTTTGTGTCCCAAAGTTCAGTCCTTAGTGTATTTTACTCATCTAATATTTCGCTATAAGCCGCAAGGAGAAGCCAAGCCACATTCTTCGAGGTTACCTTGGAAAGTTCTTCAGCTAAACGCTCTGGTACGCCATTTTCAAATTCTGTCTTCCATATAACACCAGGAGTTAATCTTGCTGAATTCTCTGCAATTTTAAAACATGGATCGCCTTTCATCCAGTTTCCAATAATAGTTTCATCATTTACTTTTAAGGCATCATAGAAAGTCTCTTTAGCATCCATATTACTATCAACAGTGTCTTCAATGTGATCTAGGCCTTTTCCATCAAGTCTTTCACAATTCCTCCATATAAACACCCCTTAGCCATTTATAAAACCATTCAAACATTTTGGTAATTACAAAAGCACTTCCCCACTCCTCAGTACCAAATTCTGTATTAGTCAGCCAAAGGGGTGCTAATGTGAAATATCAAAAATGGGTTGGTCTTTATAAAGGGTATTTATTTGGGGTACAAGTCCACAGATATCTGGCCATAAAGCGTTAAGTTTCTTCTCACCAAAGTTCATTGCCATGTGTTGGAGCAAGACAGCTGCCAACGTTTGCCAGGGTTCAGGTTTCTTGTGTTCCTCTCTTCCCGGGGCTGCATTTCTCTCTGGGCTTAGCTTTTATGGTTCCTCCACAAGGTCAGCTGTAGACTATCAGGCAAATGGCTCACTTCTCTTCTTCTGGAGCCTTTTCTCCAACATCAAAACTGCTTCTCAAGAACTGCTTCAACTGTCCTTTGCCTTGCCTTTTATGTTTGATTCCACCTCTCGCCAAGGGGTGGGGCTCCACGACCTATTGATATGACCCAGTCAATGCCCTAATCATAACTTAATCATGCCCAGATTAATAGATCAGTTTACAAGCATGATCCAATTATATTTTTGGAATTCATAATTACATCAAATTCCCCAGTGGTTACACCCACTGTCAACACTCTTATTTAAATTTGTATTAGAAGTACTTCCTCAAGCACTTAAGCAAGACAAAGAAATAAAAGGATTTCAAATTGGAAAGGAAAAAGTAAAATTTCACTGTTTGCAGACGACATGATCCTATACATAAAAAGCCCTGAGAAATCCAATACAAAACTTCTAAAGCTGACAAACAACCTCAGAAAAGGGGTGGAACAGATCAGCGTGTAAAAATCAGTAACATTCAATTACAGTGGGGGAATTTAATACTCCATTATCACCATTAGACAGAACATCTCGACAGAGAATCAATAAACAAAATTCTGAATAATACACCAGAATATCTGGACCTAATTGATATATACAGAAGACCACACTCAAATAGAGCAGTATATACATTCTTCTCAAGTGCACATGGATCATACTTCAAGATATACCCCATGCTAAGCCACAGAACAATTCTCAATGAATTCAGA
>JAQZBX010009360.1:0-46261 GCA_029593785.1 Cabassous unicinctus
CTTTCTTTTCTCTTTTCTTTTCCCCTCTTCTCACCATTCAAGCCTTTTAATTCATTCTATATATTTTTTCTCTATTCTGTTTTTTGTTTCATTTTTCTATTTTACTTTCCAAATTTTATTCCTCTGTGCTTCTTACTTGTGTTAATTTTTAAGTTCCTAGGTCTTGTATGATTGCTTTCCTACCTTTTACTATTATTATTACTACTATTCTTTTTGTCTTCCTATGTCTTTCCTTTTCTCTGGTCCTAATTTTTTTTCTTTCAGAGGAACATAGACAAATCTCTCTGACAGAAAATGGCTGAGTAGGAGCAAGATCATGCACCCGTGAACTGTTTTGGGAACCCACAAAGTAGGAGGCTTCAGGGCATCGATCTGGAGAGAGCTGGGAAAAGAGATAAGTTCTTCAAGGTGCTGCTGGCTTGATTCTTGGTTGCAGTGTTTCTTCTTCCTTGATTTCCCCTATTCTGTGTATACTGATTTTGCCTACCAATGCTCTCTTTCCCTTCCTTCATCTTTCTACATTCCACTTTCTATTGTTGTTCTTACGTTCTACCTCTCTTTCTTTAGTCCTCAGTTTTTCTCATTTTTATATCTATCTCATCTATCCTGTTTTCTTTCTTTTATTAACTTTTTTTCTTTTTGTCTTTTCTTTTCTCTTTCTCTCTCTCCTCATCATTCTGGCCTTTTAGTTCATTCTATATATTTTTCTCTGCAGTTTCCCATTTCATTGTTGGTACTCCACTTTTTTATTCCTATTACTCTACACTGCTTACATGAGTTAAATATTCATTTTCTAAGGTCTTATACAGTTTCTCTTCTAATGATTACTATTATTATTACCATTATTCTTTTACTTTTCTTACCTCTTTCAATTTCTCTGGCCCTAATTTTTCCTTCAGTGGAATATAGACAACACCAAGGAAATAGAATAAGAAGAACAAAGTGTCAAAGAGAAAAGTTAGTACACATAAAAAACAGCAATTAAATAAAAACCTAGAGTAAAGAGAGAAACTAATCAACTGAAGAAGCCCATCAAGATAAAAAGATGACCAGACAGCAACAAAAAATTACAAACCATACTAAAAAAACAGGAAGACATGTCCCAAGCCAATGAACAAACTAAAAACCAGGAAGAGATGCAGAACATTGAACAACTAATCAAAACTGTACAAATAAATATCATGGACCAACTTAATAAAGTGAAGGTAGAGATTAAGACTATTAAAAAGACACTGGGAGAACACACTGAAGAAATTGTAAGCATACATAAAAACAACAGATATGGTGGTGATGGATAGCACAATCCAAGAAATAAAAAAGACACTGGAAGCACATAACAGCATATTTGAACAGCCAGAGGAAGGAATTAGTGATGTGGAAGACAATACATCTGAAATCAAACAGATAGTAGAACAGATAGAAAAAAACCAGCAGGGACTTAGGGATTTGAACAACAACATAAAATGCACAAACAGATGCATTATAGGCATCCCAGAGGGAGAAGAGAAGGGAAAGGGGACAGGAGTGTTGGAGTAAATAATGGCTGAAAACTTCCCAACTGTATTGAGGGACATGGATGTACATGTCCAGGAAGTACAGTGCACCCCAAACAGTATGAATCCCAACAGGCCTACTCCAAGACATATACTCATCAATCTTTCCAATACTCAAGACAGAGAGAAAATACTGAAAGCAGCAAGAGAAAAGAGAACCATCACATACAAGGGAAGCTCAATAAGAGTAAGTGCTGATTGCTCATCTGAAACCATGGAGGCAAGAAGGCAGTGATATGACATAGTTAAGGTACTAAAAGAAAAATCTTCCAGCCAAGAATTCTCTATCCAGCAAAGCTGGCATTCAAAAATGATGGAGAGTTCAAACTATTCACAGATAAAAAGAAAATTAAGAGATATGCCAATAAGAAACATGCCCTTCAAGAAATACTAAAGGGAGTTCTGAAGGTTGAAAGGAAAAAACAGGAGAGAGAGAGTTGGAGGAGAGTGTAAGAACAACTAAAAAGACAAAAAGAGAAATAAAAATAACATATGACATACATAAAACCAAAGAAAATATGGCTAATGTAAGTAACTCCTTGGGAGTAATTACAATGAACGCTAATGGATTAAACTCACCAGTCAAGAGACACAGACTGGTGGAATGGATAAGGAAATATGACCCATCTATATGTTGTCTACAAGAAATCCACCTTAGACCCAGGGATTCAAGGAGGCTAAAAGTGAATGGCTGGAAAACAATCTTACAAGCAAACAATAACCAAAAAAGGGTAGGAGTACTATACTACTATTGGAAAAAATAGACTTTAAATGCAAAACTATTGTAACCTACAAAGAATGACACCATATATTAGTAAAAGTGGTTATCTTTCAAGAAGAAAGAACAATCATAAATATTTATGCACCTAACCAGGCGCCTCAAAATACATGAGGAAAACATTGCAAAACTAAGTGGAGAAATAGATGCCTCTACAATTATAGAGGGGGGACTTCAATACACCATTATCACCATTAGACAGAACATCTCAACAGAGAATCAATAAAGAAACAAAGATTTTGAATAATACATTAGAGGATCTGGATCTAATGGACATATACAGAACATTATAGCCAAGTACAGCAGGATATACATTCTTCTCAAGGGCACATGGATCATACTCCAAGATAGACCACATGCTAGGCCACAGAAAAATTCTCAATGATTTCAGAAAGATTGAGATTATAAAAAGCAATTTCTCTGACCACAATGGAATGAAGCTGGAAATTAGTAAGGGCCAGAGAAGCAGATTAGGCACGAAGATATGAAAGTTAAACAACACACTCTCAGATAAACAGTGCGTAAAGGAGGAAATCTTGAAAGAACCTGATAAAAACACTGCAAAAGATAGGAATAGAAGGAAACTTTCTGAACATGATAAAGGGTATATATGAAAAACCCACAGCTAACCTCATATACAATGGTGAAATTCTAAAACATACCCTCTAAGGTTGGGAACAAAACAAGGATGCCCACTATAACTGCTCCTATTTAACATTGTCTTAGAAGTACTTACTCTAGCACTGCAGCAAGAAAAAGTCATAAAAGGCATCCAAATTGGAAAGGAAGAAGTTAAAAATGTCACTATTTGCAAATGACATAATCTTATACATAGAAGGCCCTGAGAAATCTACAACAAAACTTCTAGAACTTATAAAGGAGTTCAGTAAAGTCATAGTCTATAAGATCAATGCTCAAAAATCAGTAGCATTTCTGTACAGCAATCACAAGCAATCTGAGGAGGAAATCAAGAAAAAAATACCATTTACAATAGTAAATAAAAGAATCAAATACCTAGGAATAAATTTAACTAAAAATGTAAATGACTTATACACAGAAAACTACACTACACTGTTAGAGGAAATCAAAGAAGACTTAAATAAATGGGAGAATGGTCCCTGTTCATGGATAGGAAGACTAAACATCATTTAGATGTCTATCCTACCCAAACTAATCTATAGATTTAATACAATCCAATAAAAATCAACACAGCATTTTTTACTGAATTGGAAAAACTAACTACAAAATTTATTTGGAAGGGTAAGAGGCCTCAAGTAGCCATACTGAAAAAGAAAAATGAAATTGGAGGAATCACACTACCTGGTTTTAAAACATACTACAAAACTACAGTGGTCAAAACTGCATGATATTGGCACAAGGATAGACATACCAACCAATGGAACCAAATTGAGAGTTCTGATATAGATCTTCGCATATACAGTCATCTGATATTCGACATGTCCACCCAGCCCACTCAACTGGAAGAGAATGGCCTCTTCAAGAAATGGTGCCTGGAGAACTAGATATCCATATACAAAAGAATGATAGAGGAACACCATCTCGCACCTTATACAAAAATCAACTCAAGATGGATCAAAGATCTAAATATAAGGGCCAAGACCATAAAGACCTTGGAAGATAATGTAGGAAAGCAGCTACAGGACTTTGTAGTAGGAAATGGTTTCATGAATTTCATACCTAAAGCATGAGCAGTGAAAGAAAAAATAGATAAATGGGATCTCCTCAAAATTAAAAACTTCTGCACCTCAAAGGAGGTTATCAATAAAGTAAAAAGGCAGCCTACCCAAAGGGAGAAAATATTTGGCAACCATATATCAGATAGGAGCCTAATATCCAGCATATATAACAAAACCCTACACCTCGAAAATAAAAAGACAAACAACCCATTTTAAAAATGGGCAAGCAACTTAAAAAGACACTTCTCCAAGGAAGAAATACAAATGGCTAAAAAGCACATGAAAAGATGCACAACATCACTAGCTATTAGGTAAGTGCAAATCAAAACTACCATGAGATACCATCTTACATCCATTAGACTGGCGGCTATTTAAAAAACAGAGGACTGTATAAGTGTTGAAGAGGATGTGGAGGAATGGGAACACTCATCCATTGCTGGTGGGAATATAGAATGGTCCAGCCATTGGGGAGGACAGTTTGACGGTTCCTCAAAACACAAACTATTGAACTGCCATATCATCCAGCAATTCCACTGCTGGGTATTTACCTAGAATAATTGAAAGCAAAGACACAAACATATATGCACACCAATGTTCATAGCGGCATTATTCACTATTGCCAAAAATTGGAATCAACCCAAATGCCCATCAACAGAGGAATGGATAAACAAAATGTGATACATACACACAATGGAATATTACTCAGCTGTAAGAAAGAATACAGGGTAACATGGGTGAATCTTGAGGACCTCATGTTGAGTGAAGCAAGCCAGGCATCGAAAGACGAATATTACATGACCTCACAGATATGAATTAAGCAAATTGAGCAGACTTAAAGAACTATTGTCTGGAAGATAGGTTTACAGGAAATAGAAAGGGAGAAGAAGGTTGTAAGCCAATGCCCATACAGATGAAATCTATGATAAGGTGAAAGTGTATAGTTGCACATTGAAGGGATATGACAGGAGGGTAGTTATATTATTGGGTTAAACAGTGCAGGTTTGACAGGCGGGTAGATTGGGGAGGGTGTGTTGGAAGTTCCAGGGACTGGGGGGAGGGTTGGAAGAGGGACAAGGTGAACACTGGGGATTGGCAGGTATGTGGTTGAAAGTACAAAGTTGGGAAGACTCTTATGTCAATATGACAAGGAAGGGGTACTGATTTAGGTTGTTGGATGGGGGAGGCAGTCGGGGCAGGGCATACCTGGGGCAGGCTTCTAGGTAGTGTGCAAATGATCATTTTGTCTTAATGTGTTGTATCTGTGGGTGGAGACCCACATAATGAGTGGGAAGGAGCTGGACTCCCATCTTGGGGAGGACTGAAATGTTCTCAAACAGAGGAGTGGAAGTCTTTCAAGAGCATGGGCTGTTTCTAATAGGGGAGGACAAACCAGTGTGTCAAGACCTCAGTGTTATTGCAAGTAACTATGAATCTTGTCATCTAAGGAGTGAAGCTGGGGGTTCGCCATAGGCCCCGAGGGGAGAGGGAAGGAAAAATAGAATAGATGGAACAGGGAGTATTTAGTGGGCAATGGAAGTGTTCTACATGATCTTGCAATGCTGGAAGGCCATGTTAAATATCATCAAAATTTATAAAAGTGTATGGTCTAAAATGTAAACCATAATGTTAACCATTGACCACGGTTAGTAGCTATGTTTCACAATTTGTATATCAGTTGTAACAAAGGTACTATCCATATATAAAAAGGTATTAATATGGGAAGGGGGGAAAGGGGGAGGACGTTGGGTATATGGGAGTCCCCTGTATTCTGTATGTGACTTTACTGTGACCTAAAACTTCTTTGAAAAAAAAGTAAGACCCTGGGGAATACATGGAAGAAAATGTTATTGTACATACAGGACAACAGGTATTACAATGATGAAAGGCAAAATGTCAAAAAAAAATTTAATATGTTTCATTATTTTTTAATATCCCAATCATCTAATTTTATTTTATTTTTAGGGTTTTTTTTAATTTTTAGGTATTTTATTTCTTATATTTAAACCTATCATTATTATTTCATTTTCCTATTAATTGTATTTGGCTATGTTATTGGCTTCATTTTTTAAGAAGCTTTGGATCACAGAAGGGTTACAATTGGGGCAGGGGAGGATCATTGGTGTGGGGTGTCAGTGATAGGGGATACATGGGAGGAAGCTCACCTGGGCATACATACAAGGTACATAAATATGTTCAGATGTTCAAGGGGCATTGTCACAGTGGGTGGAGACTCACACAATAACCGAGAGAATATTGAATCCCCATCCTAGAGAAATCTGCCACATTTTCTAATGGAGCAGCAACGGTCCCCCAAATGCAGATGCAATGACTAGCAAAGGAGGATGATCCATTGATGGGCCCTTATTATTGATGACTATGCTTATGAGCCTTGAAACTAAAACTTGGCCTAGTGTTGTGGGGTGCCTAAGAGTTGCCTCCTGAAAGTCTCCTTGTTGCTCAAATGCGGCCTCTCTCTAAGCCAAACTCAGCATATAAATGCATTACCTTCCCCCCATCATGGGACATGACTCCCGTGGATGAGCTTCTCTGGCACAAAGGGATTACTTCCAAGCACCAACTAGCAATGCAACTGGAAAAAGACCTCGAATAAAAGGGGGAAAAGAGACTTCAAAGTGAGTCGGGAGGTCATCCCACAGGTAATGCTTATGCACATCTCAGCAGGATCTCATAAACTGCCAAAGTGGATACTACCCCATATAGTGGGACTCCTGAGGGCTCTGGAGACACCCAGGTCCTATGGTCAGGGCAGATAGCTCATGAGCTTGGTGCCTTGCCAGTGGGCCCTACTTTGGGGTTTGTGCTCCCCAGAGTGACAGAATTGGACTCAGTTGTGGTTTCCTTACACATGGCTCATCTGTCCCTTTTATTTGAACCTATACTTGGTGCTGGAGTTGGGAGGTATACATCAAGAGACTTGAATCTTTGTGCTATCCATGTGCCAGCTGGGCCCAGAGCTTCAACGGAATTGCAACACTTACTCTCCAGTTCATTGGACTCACCCAGGACAACTAACAAGGAGGTGGGGATTGACAACCACCATACCATGGAAACGAGGGAGCCTACAACTGCAAGCAAGAGAGTCCCATCTATAGGCTGTATGGGGTCAAAGCCCCCCCCTCAATTAGAGGGGGAGTGGACATCACCATCCCAGAATCCTCAGGATTGGGAAATGAACTATGGACTAGAGTGGACTTACTGGTATTCTACCATAGACATATTGTGATTCTAACAATGGAAGAAATTACAACATTGATGTGGAGCCAGTGGCCACTGGAGGCTCTTGGGGCAGGGAGAGGGAAAAACAGTTGTAATACAGGGGCTTTTTCGGGACTTGAGAATCATCCTGAATGACATTGCAGAGCAGATATAAGCCATTTTATATTGTCCCATTACATGCAGAATTGTGTGGGAGAGAGTGTAGATGATAATGTGAACTATAGTCCATGCTCAGTGGCAATGCCCCAAGACGCGTTTATCAATTGCAATAAATGTGCCACACTAAAGAAGGATGTTGTTTTTGTGGGAGGGTGTGGGAGGTGTGGGGAGTGGGGCATATGGGAATCCCTATACCTTTTGTGTAACATTTATGTAATCTAAGTATCTTTTAAAAAATAAAAAATTTTTAAAAAAGAAATCAGTTAAGGTGCTTTTCATTGGACTATAGATTTTGATATAACAAAAATAAGTGTTAATGGAAATCCTTAAAAAATGGGTCTGTTCAATAGAAGGCTCTAGAAAAGCTCTGTATAAAAGGGAAGCAGCATGAATGTGAGCCAATAGACAAACGTAGAAATATGAATTCCTGAGGGTGACCAGGTAAGTATGGCCAGACAAGTGCCTTTATTTCCTTCTAAAAAATAAATATTGGTGGGACCAAGAACTTCCTTAATTATTTGCAAGACTCCCACAATTAACTTTTTTCTTCTATCTTCAGATTGAGATGTGAGTCTATAAAAAGTTTACAAAATGACTGAATTGAGAGTTAATTCATGTATCCACTAAACCAATTCATTAGGTAACCTTGGAGTTACCTAATGAACGAGCTCTACAATCTAACCTGAGTGGATCATATCTTCATATAAGAAAGAAGTTCAGTCTAAAGTCATTAGAAAGTTTTTGCAATATTCTTTCTTTGTTACCACACATACCTTTAAAGTACAAATTATTCGATTTTACCAATCTTTTTCTTGTAAGATACTAAAATGACCATCAGTCAGCAGCAGCTTTTGATCATTACAGGCCTGAGGTGGATTTAAAATAGATTAGTAACCTACCAAGTAAAACTCTCTATATCCTATTATCCATCCCTATGAACCAGGCAGCAAAGGATTTGATACATTATTCTCTAAAAGAAAAAAGAATCATTGAAAAATTGGGAGAAGAGAAAAACATTTAATTCAAGGAGAAAAGAACAATTGGAAACTTAGAATTATGATTATAATTAAGGAACATTGAGATGGCTTAAGTACTTTTTCTTTAAATATAAAAATTTAAAAACATAATGCAAATTCAGAAAAACGTTCTCCACTCAGTAAGTCTCTGGATTCTACACTTTAAAAGAATCTTGAATTGCAACAACAGTAGCCCCAAGGAAATTAATACAGCACTCCCTTTCATCTTTCTGGTGTTAACAAATTTTTCCTAACTTGCACTATCCAATTTTTAACTGAGGTACAGTCAGAAGGACCTGTCAATGCCCGTAAAATTTTTTCTGAGCACATGATGCTGTTACAAAGTTTCCATTTTGCTCATGACAGAGTGGCTGCAGAGGGGTTATGAATTATGTCCTCGTCGATACCAGAGATCTCACTCTCCAGATCATTGGACCTAGAGGTATGGCCCACAGAGTATGGTGAGGGTGAGGAAAACTGAAAGACTCAATAAGATTCTGGTTGACATCATACACTCCAGCATAGGAAAAGCCATCATCTCTATCACTTGCAAAAACAAAGCATAGGCATGAGCATACTAAAGTTAATGTTATACTTTAGATATATAAAATATTAACTGCTGACATAATCTATGTAATCTTTAGATCTTATTGGTACATGGAAAGTCAGCCAGGAACAGAGAACTGTTTATGCTTCCCAGTATTGATGTATAGACATTTCCGCTATGTCTATACTAACCAATGTTCTACATGTATGTCTAGTGCTTACATACCAAGAGTTAAACAAGTAGTTGAAAAACAAGTAGTGTTTTTTACTATTTCCCTCACTCAAAAGATACTTTGTTTTGAACAAAGCAAAAACTCTGAATAAGTATCCATAATCCAAATACAGTTATAAATTTTTCTCTTCATGGCTTTGGAGGGAATTATTTTGACTGATTACTCATATTTTTCTAATTATTTATATATACTGGTTAGTACTGAGTTTTCAAATGATAGGATTTCCATTGACAAATATAATCATTTGCATAGATATCCATTTAAAAACTTGTTGCACGCTCCATATACATTCCCATTAAAATGAGTTACATGTGGGAGCGGATGTGGCTCAAGCAGTTGGGTGCCTGCCTCCCACATGGGAGGTCCGGGGTTGGGTTCCCCGTGCCTTCTAAAGAAGACGAGCAGATAGACGAGGGAGCCATCTTGGGGGGGATGGGGGGAATGAGTTACATGCTACGATCATTTTGGTAGGGCATTAGAGAAGATAAAAAGAGGGCCTGAGAATGAAAATTGTGATATTATATTAATTTTAATAGGTCTTCCAAAAGGATTATTGTATGACCTTTCAAAGCTTCCACTTAATACACTGACAATAATTTAGCAAACCCAATACTCGATAAAAATTATCAGACTAGAAAACAAAAAACAAAAGAGTAAATTCATGAGGCTTACCAGGCAAAATTCTAATATGAATGAACAAAGTAAAGAGTTGGTATTCAAGGAATAATGTATAGGAAAGATATTATTATAATTATACAAATTAACTTTTATTCATAACCCCAAATATGACAGATGTGATTCTCTTCAACTTTGGTGACATAAGAACTATGGCTAGGAATAAGGAAAACTGCTGGTGACATTTATTAGGGAGAATATTTTCCACTTAGTGCTGTCTCATTTCTCAAGTAATTGATGTTCATAATATACATTTTTGTTTCTCACAAATTTACTAGAACTCATTTTATTTAAAAGAGGATAAACAGAACAATAAGAGATAGTCCATACATGTAAATCAAAATCCAGCCAGACAGATTTATAAGTAGATCCACATACGTGCAACCCTATAGAATAGAACACAGGATTCTGTAGATCTCAAAGAAGGAACCGAACTCATCAGCAAGGGAGCAGGCACATTGGGAGGCATGTGAAAGTAAAAGACCTCCACTCAAGGAAGTGCTATGCAGATCACCAGCCTGGGGCTGCCACAATTTGTATCTGGACAGTTGTCCCTAATCTTTGTTAAGATTTCAAAGAAAATGTAAGTAGTAAGAGGCCATAGAAAGTGTATATTCCTGGGTGCAGAGATTCAGTCATATGCTAATTTTGAAAGTAAATATTATATTAAAATATTAGTAATAAAATATTTTCTCTTTAATATCCATTCAAAGTTCCCATTGACCTTAAAGTGGAATTAAATACAACACAACTATCCTGAGGGAATGAATCATTTCTTTATCACTAGTCAGGAATCATTTTCCCAAATGCCAGCTCTTGCCCTCTAATAATTCACTTCTACCTTCAGTGGTCTCTGGTTGTATGCCCAGGCCCTCTCCCTGACCTCAGAGGAATGAGTTGGTTGGCGGCAATGCAGGCTGTCCTTGAAGGCCACCTGGGAGCCACAGACTGTGCCCAACGCAGCAGCCTGTCGGACATGGGCTACTGCCAATGCAGGGCAGGGAACACCTGTGCCTCACAGTCTGCACTGGCCACTCTTCCACTCCAAGGAGTTTTTTAATGTACAGGTTAAGTTTTTCTCCCACTGTAATTTGGGTACTCATGATTTCTCAGCTCATCTTGTCCCTACTGCCTCAATAGTTCTGAGTAAGGACTTTGGAACAGGGTAAAGAGAATCAGAATTTAGGGGATGAGTTGGGTTTCCTTTAATTCCCCAAATGCCATTTATATGACTAAGATTTTATTCTCTGTCTCTATAGCCACTCACAATAGCCTGCTTGTTATAAAGTTGACCCCTGACACACAAACATACACATGCATACAAGCACACATACACATACAGATATGTACACATGTGCGCACACACCACATAAACAATTTATCTTGTATTTTATCTGGTTAATTGAATTGATACAGACTTGACAACCAATTCCACAAATATTTGTTGACTTTTCAGTTTGTAATTGACACTGTGCTGAATGCTGGCACTCCAGGCATGATCCCTGCCTTACAGACTAAAGGAAAAGAAAAAACATGGCTTCTTATATTCAATAAAATGTGGAACATATAAGGAAAATATTAAAACCCATAAAATGAATTTTTCTCAGATTACATTTTTCGAAGATCTTTCCAGTAAGACCCCAGCTGATGACAAAAGCAGAGTTCATAAATGTTTCCATTTTCTTTTTCTTTTTTCCTAAACCTGGTCTAAAACTCAGCTTCCTCACTTTCCTTGATAAACGTCACCCCCACCTCCCCTTGCGGTTTGGATAAACGTGAAAGCAATACTTCAGTTTTCAAAACATTTGGAAAATGTTTATTGCTTTAGAAATATTTTCAGATTTTCCTTTACTTCCTGCCCCTAGTAGATTGAAGGAAAAGATAATATTTTTCCTGACATTTTTTGTATTCAAACACGGTGAAATCTCAGTAAATGTCAACTGACTGGTAATTCTGCTAGATGGTCTCATTTTACCAACGGTGGCAAACTAGTCGTTTCTCATTTATATGTAAGAAGGAGTTTTTAAAATCGTACATCTTTATTAGCATAGCTGAAAGGAAAGAGTCTGAGTTGGAAATCTGTTTATTTGGGTGCCTACATTATATGTAACTATATTTACTTGTTTCAAAAATGTTAAGGCTCAGGACCTAAGGTCTTTTTGGTTGCTATTACTCAGGTGATATAAATAAATCACAATGTTTGGAACTAAGTCACCTTGGGCATCAGAACTGTCTTTTTATCTTTAATAGCAGAAGTCTGAGTAAGGGATAGTGCTATTTTTATTTATACATACATCAAAACTCAATTGCATTTTAAAAATCTGACTGGTTAACCTTGAAGTATTTATGAGATCATTATGACAAACCACAATATTTTATTTTAATATAAATACTGCCCCCAAAGTAGTTATTCCATTTTAACTACCACCAAAGGAAGAAATGGGAATCTGTTTTATCAAGATTTTTTTGTTTTTGCTTTTGTTTTTGGCTTTTGGACAATATTTTATAAGTAATAGAAAAGTATAAAAACAAATTACTTGTTGGCATTCACAAAGTAATTCTACCTGATTTTTAAAACTAATAAGGATCACATTAAGACATTGGTGCATTTGAAAAATTGGAGTCAAGACCAAAGCAAACTTTGTTCCACCACTTACTGGTGGGTGACACTTGAATAAGTCATTTAAATCTTTCTGTATGTCAGTTCACTGATGCAGGCAAGGAGGCTGATAGTACCCCTGCACAGAACTTCCTAAGACCTGCTTAAGAATAATAGAAAACATTCATTGAGTGCATACTGTGTATTATTGTCCACCTGTTTTAGTAGTTTAGGTATATTAAGTCAATTCTCACAATTATCCCAAGAGATAGGTACCATTGTTACCACCTGTATACTGATGAGGAACTTAAGTCCTTGAAAGGTTCAGTGGCCCATCCCAGGGCACCAAGGGCTCTTCATAGCTCTGGGAGAAGACAGGACTACAGGCTCAGACCATGAGCTTTGCTTACAGTGCAAAAGTAAGGGGCTGAAGTCAGTGTAACTGGCATCTGGATCATCACTAAAATGACCTTGGATAAGTGATGCCCTAACTTACCCTATTGAAAAGTATTTACAAAGAGCATAATCCTGTCTTCCTCCT
Organism: Cabassous unicinctus; assembly: GCA_029593785.1. NCBI lineage: Eukaryota > Metazoa > Chordata > Mammalia > Cingulata > Chlamyphoridae > Cabassous > Cabassous unicinctus. The sequence goes on from JAQZBX010009360.1 coordinate 13,035, forward strand.
GTATGACACCAGGTGCTCTCAAAGCCAAAATGCAATTTCCCTCATTATTTTAAGAAATGTTCAATTAGCAGTGGAAACACATGAAAAGCCAGAATCTTAGAAAGTTATCTCAAATTCATTCTATAGAGAATACTTTTTCTTTCATATTCTCAGCCTCATATTTTTATGCCTATGAATAGATAATGATTCAAATGTGTGGTAGAGAAATAGAAACTCCAAAGGTATGAAAAAATTTATTCATTCTGGGATTAATAAGGTAGATCACTTAGATGGTATAAGTGATTTGCAAAAAGAGAGGAAGCCCAAAAATAAATTCCTCCACCCCAGACATTCTCTTTTCTTGCTTAGGTTTATTTGCTGCAAGGGCATATTATGGAGATCTCTGGGTAACTACATTCTACTCTTGTCTTAGCCAGAGAGAGGGTTTGTCTGCACTCTCTCACGTCCTTGTAGGGTACACCCACAAAACAAAACAGGGTAAAAAGCTTGCAGGACCTGCCCTAGAATAAGAGCTCAGCTTGTATATGTAGTGTTGAATTCGATAAGTCCTTCTGAACTCCCAGATTCTGAATCCTGTGTTCACTCTTTTCCTTCACCTCTCAGGAGGAGACTTTTGCCTGCCTACATATACCTCCAGGCCTCTTCTGAACAGTCCTACTCTCTTGCCTTGCAGCCCAATATACATGTAACCTAATGTTATCTAATTCTATTGAGAGAAGTAGATTCAGGAGAACTGTTCCAACTTCAGTGTAAACTCTAAAAAATGACAGCCCAAAAGTGATTTGGGACAAAAGATGTTAAATCAAAGCCAGGGCTGTCGAGAAGACATAATCTCTAAAGAGTAAGAAAATGGAATTTCTCCCAGAGATGAGCCTCCCTGGCACAGAGGGATTATTACCAAGCGTCAACTAGCAATGCATCTAGAAAGAGACCTTGACCAAAAGGGGGAAATATTAAATACAAATGAGTTTTTATGTCTAAGAGATTTCAAAGTGAGTCTGGAGGTCATTCCAGAGGTTACGCTTATGCATGTCTCAGGAGGATCTCACTGACTGCCTCAGTAAATAATGCCCCAAGCAGGGTGGCTCCTGAGGGCTCTAGAGAATCCAGACGCTAAAGGCAGGGCAGACAACCCCAGGAATTTGGCACCCTGTCAGTGGGCCTTACCTTGGAATCTATGATAATCCATCCCCCCAATGTATCGGAGTTAGACTCATTTATAATTTTCTACACATGGCTCTTATGCCCCTTTTATTTGAACCTATAATTAGCACATATGACATTGAACCCTGAGTTGCAGCCAACACCTACTCTCCAGTTCATCAGACTCACCCAAGACAACGCATATCCTGATACTTTGAGTTTTCTTTTGGAAATTCTGGATAAATCCTGAAATACACTGAAGATATATGTGTCAATTCCCTATTCCAAGTGTCTTCATTTCCTGTCTTGTTTCTACTTTGGGGAGAATACTTAAGTCCCAAAAATGAGGTTTATATACTATAGTGGGTTGAATAGTGTCCCCCTAACACTCATGTCCACCTGGAACCACAAAATGTGACCTTGTTTGGAAATAGGCTCTTTGCATATGTACTAAATTAAGATGACATCATACTGGATTAGGGTTAGCCCTGAATCCAATGACAGGTGTCCTTATAAGAGGAGAAGAGACACAGACACACGTAGAGGGAGGAAGGCCATGTGAGAAAGAGACCACATTTGGAGTGATGCAGCTGTATGCCCAGGGAAGCCAAGGGATGCCCAGGAAGCTAGGTGAGAGGCATGGAACAGATTACTCCTCAGAACCTCCAGAAGGAACCCAACTGATCTGACACCTTGATTTTGGACTTCCAGCCTCCAGAACTGCCAGAAAAAAATTTCTGTTGTTTTAAGCCACCAAGTTCATGGTAATTTTCTTTGGCAGCCCAGGAATCTAATATATACCCACAGTGCCCTTTCCAACCATGAGCAGGAGGATTTATGTTACTTTGGCTAGCACAGGGATGGGAGAAAGAAAATCATGACTAGCAGGCAAAGACCTATCTCTCCTCAAAATAGACCAGTGAAGAAATAAGAGAGAATCTGAGCAAGAATTTTCATGGATTAGCTTTACCCAAAGAAGTTCAATTGTGAGCAAGATATCAGCAGGATTACGGGTAGAGCTTTAATTTCATGAAGCATCTGAACAGGTAATATTCTGACAGCAGCTCTTTCTCTATGAAATCACTGTGATTATCACCAAGGAGAGAAATGTTCTTTTCAAAAATATTACATATAAGTACCATGAACAGTTTTCAAAATAAGAAGCCACAATTCCTTGCCCAAATCATATCAACTTTATTGAATCCACTGAAATTCATTTTGGAAAATTATTTGTTGCCTTATTCTTTACCTTAAGATGTTATTCCTTTTTGCTGTCCACCTATACAACTCAATCTGTATTAAGAAATCAACATACTTTTACAATGAGATATGAAGAAAGCCCAAAAATCTTGTGTGAAAAATGGGAAGCATTGAAGTTGAGACACTGAAGAGAATATAACAAAAAGGGGGGAAAGAATTGGATGAGGGAGCTTTTAAAAAAGCTCTGGTGCATTCTTTTCCAACAGGTACTGTGCTAATCTTTAATTCTATTGCAGAAAATCATACTTGAAAATTTTGACATAGAAATATAGATGTTTCCATTCACCTCAGTAAAGTTCTAAGAGGATGTTATTTTTAAATGAACAATTATCATGAACCAAATTATGTCCTTCAAATAAGTGATATTTACATGCAAAGAAAGAAGCACCTTTTAAAGTTTTATTTCACTACTGCTCTGAATTCAGCATATTGATAAAAGTACATGGAGCCAATTTGTTTCAATCTCTCTACCTCTTCATCAAGAGTTTTCTGTAAAACTTTAGGACTCTTGCTGAAATATGATGCTTGATTCATATATGATTAATTAAAAGATTCATCTAGATGATTCAGAGAAAAATTATAGTGAGAAAAGTTATAGTTAGGTGTGAGGCTCAAATAATCTGGTTAATAATATACATTGATTTAAATATGTAGATAATAAATTGTCCAGATGAATTCTCATTGCTCTTTGCAGGAATAGAAAAGTCCTTTTTTTGTATGAAAAGATAATCAATATAAAAATTCTGCAGCACACATATATTTTAAAGACCAGTGTTTTGTGTTTTCCTGACCTAAAAATGGCAAAATAGGAAATACATAGATATTTATATGTAATATAGAACAGTATCATACAAATTGAAGAAGTTAATATCTTCAGTAGCGTATTTTGCCAATCATTAACCTATGGTCAAAAAGTCTAGATAATTGTTTATAAGTAATTGTTAGAAAATATATATATTGCAAATAATATCAAAACAGATGTACCTATAGTGTGAATAGTTGTTTCATGATAGTCTTTCTCTTAAAAATATTCTGATTAGGGCAGTTTAAAACTAATCCCCTCTCATTGATCTTGGCAGAAGATTTTTAGCAAGTAATTCTATTTAAATTATTATATAGAATTAATCCTTTCCATTGCTTAAAGCAAAAAGGAAAACAGAGAAAAACAAAGAATATTCACTGGAGTTGAGATAGTTACATTCAATTCTTTCTTTCTTAATTGAAAAAATGGAAAGAGGTGTTTGTATTATAAGTAAATCCTTCTTCTATATTTATTTTACCCCCTTTTCAGATAATAAAAGTTATATATTACAAAATAAGTATAATATACTAGTTGTGTGGCTGAGTAAAAATGTATCATCATTTCCAGAACACATAAAACTAAGATTCTTGTATCAACCAAAATAAAGGTAATAGAAAAACACTATGGAGAAATATTTCTTCTATTCTGAATTCAGGGTAAAAAAATAAATTGTGGCTGTTTCTCCAAGTTTGGCTAAAATTTAGCTTGCACAATTCTGCCAAGAGGCTAATCTTTGAAGCATTACATGTTGTGTTTTTCAATTCCAAAATTCTTTAGAAAACAAAAAAAAGTTAATCAATGATGAACAAATGAACTCTTATGATCCAAGATGGTAGTTATCAATATGTCAGGCAATAGGCTAGAGAAAGGGATGAAGAAGAAGAGGCAAAGAACATTTATGCATTATTTCTTCAGGAATTTTCAACATATTTCTGCTTAAATGCCATTGGCCAGATCTTAAAAGCAATATAGACTAGAAATAAAATCAAAGCTGAGCCCAAAACTGGGGGCTCTATTACCATGGAAGAAGGAACAGATATTAAGAGACAACCAGTAGTCTTTGCACACTCTTCCTTTTTGATCACACATTCCTCCCACACATGGAACACACTCCAACCCTCTCCAATGAACCCAGTGCAAAAGTCCCATCTAGATACAGCATCCAGATCAAAGTATAGGATATCTGGGTAATGTGATCATCAAGTCTGGATATGATACCTCATGATCTGGCAATCTACAAAATAAAATACAAATTATCTGTTCCTTCATGATATCCAATAGCGAAGTAGGAATAGAGCTTCCCCTTTAGGAAGAGGGAGAGATTGGAAGTATATACTGCCACTAGTCTTTTGCAATCATTAAAACCTGCTGGCCAGGAATTGTGAAGACTCTCTGGCACTAAGGTAAGTTCCTTGGGTAGACCATCTGGCAAACCTGATTTTGGCTTTCTGGGAGAAAGGTCCTTGCCCATTGTCTTTCATGGTTCTTGGTCCTGCCTTTTGAGAGCCTCTTCCTTCTCTACTACTTCCATGTTCACCTGTAAGGTAGGCATTGGTGTTTATACTTATGGATGGCTGTATTAGTTCCAAAGCCCTTTTCCTGCTGGTTCAGTTTAGTGGGTCTGAGGGTTGCTTTAGGAATTGAACAATTACAGGCTTTTTCAATCTATTCTTCTTGGTTAGGATGGGATGTGCAATGTTTAGCATTTACAATTCCTTCAAAGAGTATTTGCCTCCAGTCAATTCCAAGTGCAAATAACTAGAACCAAAAATCTTATCTAAACATAGCTTTTCAGCGTAAAGAATGTGTGGTGCTTCTTTTTTTAATTAATAGGCTCTACCCTTGTGCATTCCCTTACTCTCCCATTTCCCAATCATAAGGTTGCTAAAATAGGCTTGGGAAAAAACAGCACCTTTGATCTGAATTTTGCACTCGCTTTGCTGCCATAGCTGACTTAGAAGCTATTCTACCTTCTGCTAACATTGATGCTCTCGAGTTTAGTAATAGGAGCAATTGACTTTTTCAACTCTGCAAGACCTTAAATTACCAAACTCTCGGTCATTTTCATTGTCAGTCAGAGGTAGAGGTAGTTGAGCTTAACATAGCAATATTCCCTCTATCTCTGCTTGCAGACTAGGCAATTCTATCCTAAGTGAATATCTTACTTCTAAGGCCTTGCTAAAAGCAGCAAACAAAATCCAACATGCTGAATTATTCTCATTATTTTCCCTAAAGCTTATCCTCAGCAAGCAGATGGAGTGCCTTCCAACAGACTGTTGGAGATGGTGTTCCCAAATATTTGCTATGACATAATAGGGTTCACTAGCTTTGCAACATGCAATGAATTCTTGCTACCTAACCACTTACACTAAGCCAACATCACATGTTAATTGCAGCATCTCGTGTCTAATAAAATTTGAACTAGTTAAGGTTAGATTTAACTACAAGTGACAGAAAACCCAAATTAATAGTGGCTTAAATAAGGTGAGAGTTATTTCTTTCTCATGTAAACTCCTGTTGTATGATTCAAAACTGGTAGGGTATTCCACAGGGTCTGGGACCCAGACTCCTTCTATCTTTTAGTTTTCTAGATTTTGTTTATTGGCATCTGAAGTACATTTACCTTCCCTTATCCCAGGGGCCAGCAATCAGAAGGTTATATTTCCCAGACTTCCTAGAAACTAGGGTTCTGTATTTATCTTGGCTATGCCAATGGAATGCAATCATGATACATATGGAAAGCAGAAGGGGGACAAAGGCCATCTCCTTTCAACAATGGGAACAGTGGTGGCTCTCAAGAAAATTTCAACAAATATGAGTGTTTGCAGAAGACAGATTCCAAGCACCACTCTGTTGTAGTATGAGGTGGCCAAGCTGGCAACAAAGGAGGCAACGCAGCAGCTGCCTAACTTCTGCCTCACAGCAACAATATGACACTAAAATCAATTGTCCAGTGACGATTCTCGGCTACTCTTCTAGCCTTTCCAATGATTTTGTAAGCACCTAATTCACTGTATTAAATCCTTTTATGCTTTAGATACTTAGAGTGGTTTCTAATTCCTGTCCTGAACCCACGTAATACACCTACCATGTTGGCCTTCTCCACATGTTTGAAGCTGATTCACCACTACCACATCTATATTGTCATCTGCAGAGAGTAGGGAAAGGACGTAAAGTGCAAGCAGTTTCCTTTTAAAGGTATGAACTGAAAGTAGCACACATCAATTTCTCTAACATCCCATAGAAGTAGTTACACGGCCACATCAGAGGAAGCCAGAAGAGAATACTCAAACAAATGATCAGCTAAATTTGGGGAATTTAATTGCTAAAATGAAGAAGAAAGAATTGGATATTGGTAGACATTTAGCAGTCTCAAACATAGTTGATACTTAGCCCCTTTCAGCAATAAAACAATCATGGTTTTCAGTAAGGAAAGGGAAAAGATTGGAAAGAGAGTGAGTAGGGTTAGAACCAACACCAGACAATGTTAAGGGTCACCATTAAAGTAGTGGCCAACCACAGGCTAGAAACAGAAAAAGATCATTTTGTCACAAATGTAATCCTATCAATAAAACTGACAAAATATTGAATTCCTTTGCTCCCATTCTGGTCCATTGAGATCTACAATTTGGCAAGCCAGCTAGTTCCTGTGCTGCTGTGGTACCCACACCCCTGGAACAGCCCTGATCCGTGTCCCTTCAGCTGTGGGGCTTCCCTGAATCCCTCAGCTCCTGCCTAGCAGCTGCCTGGGGATGTCCCTAGAGGACTAAGGCTGGAGGTTCCAGGTGAGGTTTCTGCTGTGGGCGGAAAATGGGTGCTTTGTATGAAGGTGATTTTGAAGCTGAGTTTTTCCCTGTGCTAAGTAAGCGTGTGAAATTCTTTCTTCGTGATTTCTGATCTGTGCTGACTTTAACTTTGTCAGTCTGCTCATGCCGAGGGGACTGTTGAATTCTGAGTTGATCTGAGCTCATGCATATGGACCTGGAGGGTTTAAATCCCATTATCCATGGTCTCAGATTTGGAATTCACCTGTTGATTTTGAAGTTGCATTTTTGCTTTGAAGTTGAGGAACCTGTTGATTTTGAGGAGCTCCTGTTCTGTTTTTGTGATTTCTGTTGGTTTTGCCTAAACATGGGAAACTCTCAGGATGTGCTGGCTGTCTCCTTTATGTTGTGTTTTGGACAATTGGTCAAAACTTGGAGGGGACCCCCTAAAGAAAAGAAAATTGATTTTCTGTTGTAATACTGCCTGGCCACAGTATAAATTGGATGATGGCAAAGAGTGGCCTAAGAATGGCACTGTAAATTTTAATACTATTTTTACAGTTAGATTTGTTTTGTAAGAAAAATCACAAATGGGATGAGGTACCTTATGTTCAAATTTTCTTAGAATTGTATAATGACCCTTGGAAAAATGCAGATTACTAGTTTTAAAGAGCCAAAAGAAAGTACCTCAAGAGCCTCTAGTGGCTGAAGGAGGGGACCCCTTAGATGACATTCTGTTCCCTCCTCTGCCACCCCCTGAAGGTTTGGTGGTGGCTCATGATGCCCTTCTGGCATCTCCTCATGATCCAGGAGAGGGTGTAGCTGGAGGATGGCTTCTCTACTCAACTAACTTTTTCTTTTTCTTTTTCTTTTCTTTCTTTCTTTTTTTTTTTTCCCTTGGCCTTCCTCATACACATTCAGGTGACATTTACTAAAGTAATAAATTTCAGTTTTCTGCCTTGTATAAGACCAGTGTCCCTTATGTTTCCATATCACTAATTCACCAAGGTCTTAGCTGTTTGGGGCAGAAGATTTAGTACTGTATATATTCAGATATTATATTTTCTTAAAATAGTTTTATTATAACTCTTAATTATAATCTTTATTTTTGAGTATGTAGCCTCCCTTTTCAAATTAATCAGTTAGAAAAATTCAGGCACCAATTAGGAAGCATTTTCTTTGCTTCAGAGAAGGTAGTGGCATTTTCAAAGCTCTAAGCTTAGTGCCTTAAAGAGTTTGGACAGAGAACAGCTCTTGAATTCCATAATTATACTGTGTTTTGGAGCACAATTATGACAGGTGTGCAAGCAGGACCAAGTAATGAGAAAGTTGGCGAAACAGTTGAATTTTCACATAATTCACTGGTCAAAAGCTAATCATTAACAGTAATAACAACAGATCTTTAGGAGTACTAGCGCTTCCATTCTGGCTCAAAGTAATTTCAAGCACATTTTAATACATTACCTGCAATGTTTTATCCAATCTTTTGGCTTTCAGTTTACCCAGAAAATCTCTCACATATTTCTGCCACATTTCTAACCTGAGAACAGATGATACTGTAGAATCTTAGAGACCATTTTGTTCAGCCTCCCATTCAAGAAGGAATTTGACCTCTAGTGAACATTGAATCAATTCCCTCATTATTCCACACACCTTGTTGAGTCCCCACCAAATTGTGCCTCAGGTTTCTATCTGTATAGTTGGAATAGTAGAACCTACTTCAAAGGGTAGTTAAGGGGATTCATTGATTAATAATTGCAAAACCCTTAGAATAATGCCCAGAGAATACTAAATGCTAAATAAATGTTTGTTAAATAAAAAACTACTCAATTATTAAGAAATCAACAGAATGGGGGAAAATACTTGAAAGACAAATATTTGGTAAGGATTTAATATCCAAAATATACAAAGAACTCCTGCAACTCAACAACAAAAAGTGCTGGCAAGAATGCAGAGAAATAAAGACCTTCATACATTGTTGATAGGAGCGTAAAATCATGCAACCATTGTGGAAAACAGTTTGGCATTTCCTCAAAAAATTAAGCATAGAACTAAAATATATCCTGGCAACCCACTTCAATACCCAAAATAATTGAAAGCAGAGACTCAGACAGATATTTGTACATCAATGTTCTAGTAGTAGCATTCATAATAGCCAAACCCAAGGTGGAAACAACCCAAATGTCCATCAGCAGATTATGAATAAATAAAATGTGGAATATACATACAACAAAATATTACTTAGTCTTAAAAAGGAATGAAATTCTGATCCATGCCACTTACATGGATAAACCTGAAGACATCATGTTGAGTGAAATAAGTCAGACACAAAAGGATAGATATTGCATTATTTTGCTTATATGAAATAGCTAGAATATGTAAACTCATAGAGACAGAAATTATACTATAAGGTTCAGGTTATCAGGGGTGAAGGCAGGGAAGATGGAGTTAATGCATATGATATAGTGTTTCTGTTTGGGGTGGTGGGAAAGTTCTGGCAATGGATGGTTAGTAAAGGTAACACAACATTGTAAATGTGATCAAGTCCACTGAATTATATGTTTGGAAGTGGTTGGGATTGGAAAGTATGTTGTATATATTGTTTCCACAATTCTTAAAAAAGAAGAGCAACTAAAGAGACAGTGACAATTAAATGCAATACATGATCCTGGATGTGATCTAATAATGGAGGAAGAAAGGCTCAAAAGGAAGCTACCGGGACATATTTTAAAAATTGGAATATAGACTGTAAGCTTTATATCATTGTTAAATATCTTGAACTTGGTAACTGTACTTAAGGCAGTTGCAAAAGTAAAAATCCTTGTTCTTTTGAAATGTACATGGAAGTATTATGTGTTCAAGGAGCATGATGTATACAACCTACTTCTCAAATTATCAGAAAATATATAAATTGATAGATGATAGTTTTGGGGATATAGAGATGGACAGAGAGAGAGAATTACATGGCAAGTGTGAAATATGGCAAAATGTTAAAATTAGTGGATCTGGATATCTTGCATGGAGAGTGGGTTATGTCCTCCCTATGTGTTTTGCTTTTTTTTATTATTATTATTTTATTTTTTGAGGTACTGGGCCTGGGAATGAACCTGGAACCTCGTATGTGGGAAGTTGAGCTCAACCACTGAGCTGCATCAGCTCCCCTATGTATGTCCCATCATTTGTTTTGCTTGTTGCTTGCTTTTTTGCTTCTAGGAGGCACCAGGAACTAAGCCCAGGATCTCCCATGTGGGAAACAGGTGTTCAACTGCTTGAGCCACATCCACTCCCTGCATTATTTTTGCAACTGTCCTGGAAGTTTGAAATTATTTCAGAATAAAAACTACTCAAGAGAAAGCCCTCTGGGTCTGATGGAATGGACCCTGTGCCATTTAGGGAGCTCTTCCTGAAAGAACATCCTCTTTTAAGAACCTGAATTTGGTTTTCCCTCTTCCTTTAACAGCAAGACAGGCTTTCTTCCCCTTTGATGCTCCATGCATCAACCATTGTAATAGCTGTTTATATTTCCTTAAGACCAAAATTAAACTCTCAGGCAACTGCAGAAGGAAATAGCTACAAAGGACATAAGTAGCTGATGAGTTCTCAAAAGAATTTAGAAAGCAATATTAATAAATTTTTCACTGATGTCCAACTTATATTCATTGAAACTGTGTGGCAATTTTACAAAGATAAAATTTATTTCTCCTGAGTGTTTCCAGCCTTGTCCACAATCCAGTTCATATCCTTTCCTTTGCCCTTTCTCCCACCATCCCCAAAGAAAGAGTTCCATGTATACCAGTTTAGGTAATTTATTGGAAAAATGTGTAGAAGGATTCAGGACCCAAGAGGCAAGAAGACAAGAGAAAGTACTGCTAAAAGGAATAGAAAGCAAACAAATAAACAAGCCAGAAAGGATAGGTCAATCTCTATGAGAAAAAAGGAAGTAGGGTGAGTGGAGAGAGGGGAGAAGGAGGAAGGGAGGGAGGACTTGGTAGAAGTGTCATGAAGAGTTTGGAGATGAATTCCAAAGATTTCAAAGCAGCTGACAGGTTCAAGATAATTGAGATTAAGGAAAAGAGTATTTAGAGAATTTTGTCATGGTTTAAGAATTAAACCCATGCAAATTTCTTCAAGAAAGACAAGTTTTTAATGGAATTTCTTTCTCCTTGCTTTTGACTCCTGAACATTTTACTTCCTCATAATGTGACAGTACAGAAACTGAACCTTGTCAACTCCAGCTTTTTAAGAGCTACAGCAAAAAAGAAAAAAAAATTTGAGCAAAAGAACACTTATTATTCTGTAATTAAACAGTACCTTACTGTGCTCCGTATCATGTGTTCATAGAACAGTTTTTAATCCAAACTTCACACAAGTAGCATTCTCCAAACTCCCAATGCTACCTTTAAAGAATATATGCCCTCATTAGTAAGACAGAACATATAGTTAATCCTATAAAATTTCAGAATCATGCTACATTCATAGCACAGCATTTTGTCACGAAATAAAAAAAAGATTAAGGGATAATGAAAGAAAGATCTAAGGTCATAGCATAAGAAAATTTTAAAAAATTAAAAGGGGAGGGGAATAAAGAAAAGGCACACACAAGGCTAGAAAAAGTAAACACAATGTGGTACAAGTGGATAACAAGCAGGAGTAAGTACTTCACAGAGTCAAAAAGAAAAAGGACTATCCAGCAAAGTCAAAGGTAGGGAAGGGAAACCAACATTTATTGTGTTATCTTCTATGTAACTGGCAAGGTGCTAGCTAATTTGCATTCTTCGTATCATTTAATACACATGAAAGCCCACATGAAGTATCTTCTGTCAGTTTTACAGATAAGGAAACTCAGAGCCAGGGAGGTTAAGTGATTTTCCCAAGCACACATAGCTAGTACTCATCAAAGCTAAGATTTTCTCTAGTCCATCATGATTTCAGAAACTCTGAGAAGTTACAGTAAATATACAAGATGATCAGTAATAATCCCTTAAACTGACAAATTAGAGGAAAAATGAGTTATACACCATCTAAGACCCTTGAATAGCTAAGATATAACTAACCAGTCATTTACTGACATCTCTAAGACAATATATTAATAGCATAATTCTTTCTTTGAATTTTGGAAAAGTGCAATTGTGATTTTGTCAACATTACTTATTCTAAGAAGAAAAAGTACTTTATTCCATAAAAAAAGTACTAATTGTTTTGATCTTTTGCATTCCTGTTCCTTTTGATTAATAAGAACTGCCTCACACATTGTTAGCAGTGCCATGATGAGCCCTTTTGGAGGCAGAGACAAAAGAAAAAAAAAAATCAATAATACTGACCAGTAGCCAGTAATAATGTCAGATCAGTATTACTGAAAATGTTGATATTTTCTTCACCAAGGATTTTTGGATTAATTTTGATTTGTTAAAATATTGCTTTAAAATATTATTTATCTTGATTACTGAGTTTTTTGGCGCTCTCTTAAATTTTGTTCCTGAGGCAAGTGCCTCACTCACATCATCCTAGTCCTGGCCCTGATGGTTAGATTTTCCATAAAAGCAAAAAAAAAAAAAAAGGTCAAAATAAAGTTCCTAAAGAATTTATCACAATAATTAAGATGATGGTTGATCTTTGGCCAACCACAATCCAAGCCCTTTAGATTCAACAATAGCCATTTCTGGCCAGCATCAAGTGACAGAGTATGGAGCAGAAATGATGCAGGTCCCTTTTGGATGGTCAGTCTAAATTCTAACCTCTTATCTAGAAGTAATTCTAGTACATAAAATAGTTGGAAAGTCAGAGGACCCTTGAGTTTTAGACAAGAAGAAGTGTGTCTTTTGGGAAATGAGCATGTCTGAGCAAAGTCTCCCACCCACCCACCCACCGTTTTCCAGGCACCACAGAAGCCACTCAGTCTCTGCTGAGACCCAGGAAGGATTGGAAGTCCCTAAAATGAATGACATGGAATTTCCTACCAGTTGGGTAAAGGAGAATGCAGAGAAAAATTCAGTTGATTTAAAAAAATAAAAACGGATATTCCTGCAGACTTAAATTCATGAAGTATAAACCAAAATCCACTTCAGGTCCATCAAAAAGACAAGAAGGAGACCCATAAAGTTAGCAGAGCAGGTTCCTGAGTGTGATTTCTATATTCTCATTACTTTTGTGTTTTATTTCTAAACTTTCTACTATGATTGCATTTTACTTACATAATAAATAATTCCTTCACGTATCTGCCAACAGCTAACATGTCAGCAATAGCTGAGATTTGGAGGGGGGAAAAAACAGCATTTTTCATCATGACCTAAAATCTTGAGATCTGTGGAAGCCCTCATGAGCTTTACAAGGGTTCTCTGAGTGTTGAACAATTATTCTCAATTTATTAATGAGGAATGTGTGCACCTTGTGTGCACGCAAGAAAACTTTTTTATTTTTCTAGTGTAGGAATTCAGCAGTAAGAGACATAAGTTAACAAGATGTATATAAGAATAAGGATGAAATTGACACTGGAAAAAAAAGATGTCTGAAGATGGTAAACGTGTATAAAGGCAATAACCAGAGTGTGGGCTTTCTCTTCACAACTTTCTACATTATCTATGTGTACTTTTACAAATATTATACTGATCTCACCACTTGCAAACCTACTTTTCCCCATCTCAACAAATAACTTCACTTTTCCAGTTGCTCAGACCAAAAACTTTGGAGTCATCCTTTCTTTCTCTCTCATTCCCATATTCAATATATCAGCAAATCCTGTTTGTTCCCTACTTTTAAAATGTAATCCAGGAAGAAAAAAAAAGACTCCACATAGAAAATGGGCAAAACATAAGAACAGACAATTTCACCAAAATTGATTAATAAACACATGGAATGTTGTTCAACATCATTAGCCATTAGGGAAATGAAAACTAAAACTACTACAAGATATCACTATGCACCTATCAGAATGACTAAAATGAAAAATAGTGACATCAAATGTTAGCAAGGACCAATCATATATTGCTGGTGGAAAAATAAAATAGTATAGTCACTCTGGAAAACAGTTTGGCAGTTTTTTATAAAACTAAATATGCATTTACCATTTGACCCAGCAGTAGCACTCTTGGGCATTTATCTCAGAGAAATAGAACCTTATGTTCACACAAAAATCTGTATGTGAATGATTATAACATCTTTACTTGTAATAGCCAAAAACAGGAAACAATCCAGATGCCCTCAACAGGCAAATGGTTTAACAAACTGGTATATCCACACCATGGAATGCTACACAGCATTAACAAGGAATGAACAAATAAAAGATAATAATCAAAAAACGGAATGAACTATTGATCCATGCAACAACTTGGGATGAATCTCCAGGTAATTAGGCTAAGTGAAAAGAACCAATCCCAAGAGGTTATATGCTGTATGATTCAGTTACAAAACTTTCATGAAATGATAAAATTATAGCAATGGATACCAAGCTAATAGTTTCTAGGAGTTAGGAACAGGGGTCAGTGGCAGGAGGGATATGGGTTTGACTATAAAAGGGTAATAGGAGACACTGGTGGCAATGGAACTCTTCTATCTTGACTGTGGTGGTGGATGCATGAAACCATGCCTGTGATAAAATTGCACAGAACTAAATATGCACACACACATACGTAAGTATAAGTAAAACTGGTGAGATCTGAGTCGGACTGGTGGATTGTACCAATGTCAGTAACCCTGGTTGTGATATTGTACTACAGATTTTCCATGACATTACCAGTGGGATAAACCTCACAAAGGGTACACAGGATCTCTCTGTATTGTTTCATACAGCTGCATGTTAATCTAAAATTATTTCAAAACACAAAGTTTAATTTAAAAAAATATTTAAGTGCAATCCAGAATCCTACCACTTCCATTGCAATTTCTTTATCCAAGCCATTATTTTTTCACCTGGGTTATTTTCATAGGTCCTAACTAATCTCCTCACTTTTTCCCTTGCCCTCAATGTGATCTATCCTCACCACAGCAGTCAGAGTAATCCTTTGAAGATATAAGTCAGATCATGTCACTTCTCACTTCTCAGAATAAAAGCCAAAGTCCTTACAAGTCCTCACAAGATCTACTTCCTTAGCACCTCTCTGATCTTTCCTTCTGGGCTTCCCTTGTCCTCCCTGCCTGTTATGGATTAAATTGTGTCCTCCAGAATATATGTTCAAGTCCTAACCTGGTCTCATGAATGGATCCTATCTTTAAGCAGGATCTTCGAAGATATTATTAGTTAAGATGATGTCAAACTGGATTCAGGTGGGCCCTACTCCAATATGACTGGTATCTTTGTATAGAGAGGAAATTTGCACATAGTAAGTAGGAGACAGAGAAGATGCATATGATGGAGGCAGAGACTGAGTCATGCCAGGGATTGCCAGGAAGCCACCACCAGAACCCTACAGACTTCAGAGGAAGCACAGCCTGCCAACACCTTGATATCAGATTTCTAGCTTCCACAGCTGTGAAATGATGAATTGCTGTTGTTGTAAGCCAGCCACTTTGTGGTACTTTGTTACAGTAGCTTAGCAAACTAAGACTTTGCCCCCACTTCACTCCACCCCATCCCACTCACACTGCCCTAGCCACATTGGGCTCCTTCTTGTATTCCAGCACATCAATCATACTCCCACCGCGAGACTTTGGCTCTTGCCCTCACCTTGTTCTAGGACAACTCCTGCCCCATATTCCATGTCTACATGGCTC
Organism: Cabassous unicinctus; assembly: GCA_029593785.1. Lineage (NCBI taxonomy): Eukaryota > Metazoa > Chordata > Mammalia > Cingulata > Chlamyphoridae > Cabassous > Cabassous unicinctus. The sequence continues at coordinate 28,710 of JAQZBX010009360.1, forward strand.
ACTCCCTCACTTTGTCAGGTTTTTGCTTACCAGTCAATTTATCAATGAGACCTTTTTGGTCTTCTATATAATCAACATGCCAACCCCCTTTATCAGCAGTCCTCATCCCCCTTACCATAACATATTTTATTCTTCATCTGACATGATGCATATATTCTTTTTTTTTTTCTTAGGAGGTACTAGGGATTGAACTCAGGATCTCATACATGGGTAGCAGCCACTCAACCACTGAGCCATATCTGCTCCCCTCACATGTAATTTTTTTTTTTTTTTTTTTTTTTTTTTTTTTGAGGTACCAGGGCTGGGAATTGAACCCAGGACCTCATATGTGGGAAGCCACCACTCAACTACTGAGCCACATTGGCTCCCCTGAGTTGTTTGTTGTTTTTGTTTTTGTTTTTTTCATTTATTTGATTGTTGTTTGTTTTTTGTTGTTTTGTTTTGTTTTTAGGAGGCCCCGGGGACCAAACCCAGGACCTCCCATGTGGGAAGCAGGTACTCAACTGCTTGAGTGACATCTGCTCCCCATATATTCTTGTTTATTTGTTTGTTCTCTGCACAGCCATCCCCACATCCTAATAGTTTATAGGCTCCACAAGGGCAGGAACTTTGTTTACTGAAGTATCCCCAGCAACTAAAAGAATGTGTAGTACATTGCAGGTACCCAAAAATATTTGTTGAACAAGTGACTATAAATTCACAAGTATTTAAAAAATATATAGTACACAAATCTGAATCAATTTTTTCTCTTTTATTAATTTTGCCATATGCACAGGCTGCCAATTTTCCCAATTTGTGCAATGGCTCCCAATATTCAATAACTGAATCAAAAAAGCTTATTGAATGTGATCATTCTTAACACTGACCATCACTGTGTCCATGATGTTCTCAGACTTCAGTGTTGAGCATACCCTATCTCATGGAGATTCTGATTCAATAAGCATTTGAAACTATTCAGATTCAGGAAGTTACTGCACTGCAGTTTGATAAAGTCTACACTGGACAAAGAAGATGGCCTGGAAGAAAAAAGAAGAAGAAAAAAGGGACATTGATTTTAACTTTGTGTCCTCAACTCTAGCACAGCATCTTGAAAAGGTAAGCATTCAAATGTTTATATAATAAACATTTATAGTGTATAATTTTGTGTTTAGAGCTGCGCTTGCCCAATACAGTAGCCATTAGCTATTTGTGACTATTTAAATTTAAATTAATTAAAATTAAATAAAATTTTAAAATTCAGTTCTTAGTAGCCACACTTCAAGTGCACAAAAGCCACATGTGGCTACTTGGTACTGTATTGGAGATCACAGATATAGAACATTTCCATCATCACAGAAAGCTCTATTGGATAGCACTGGGCTAGAGAATAGAGTGAGCAGCTCTTACTATATAGCCTAGTGCAGTCAGACCTGGGTTCCTGTGCCAATTTCCAATCACTGGTTAGGCAGGATTTCAGACACAGGTGACATGACCTCATTGAGACTCAGTTTCCTGCATTGTTGTGAAGATTATGTGTGATAAGTATTTAGGACAGGGTCTGGTACAAAATACAAATATTCAATCCAATTTATTAGTATTATTACTGTTATTAATGGAAATCAAAATAGCCAAGAAAGGCTTTATGGAGAAAATGAGACTTGAACTAGGCTATGAAGTCTGTGCAAGGTCTAGTTAGGCACAAGTCAAATGCACATACATCATGGAGGCAGTTGGGAACAAGGCTGGACTGGTGTAAAAAGAACCTTAAATTGATCACTGTAAGAAGTTGCCAACCATCACACTCCTCTCACAAAAGGACTCACTTTTCTTCTGAAATGAGTCAGGCATTGGTGAAAAAAGTCAAAGGTCTCCCTAGCAAATTATCTGTGCTTTTGGAGAGTACAATGGAAAAGAAAGGGAGCAGATTAGGTGATAAAAGCATCACCTACATACTGAATAGATGGCATCTCTGTTCACAAGAGTGTTAGAGGACCGCAAAACCTGTTGAGGTTGAGAGGATTGGAATTTCAGAAGATGGCAGTGATTCTGGTGCATTGTCCTGTGTGCAGCACTCAGAAGCATGGCAGTAAATAGGCCTTTCTCTGCAGCTGTTGGTCATCTAATCAGAAAACTCTGGTGTAGTCCAGTTAAACACTGGGTACTGTAGAGCATCACTGTGTAATGCCCTCCAAAGGATGAGTTCAAAAGGTTCAAAGGTGAGTTCAAGAAAGACTCGTTATATTCATTTAACAAATATTTGAGTACCTACTATGTGCCTGTTTGCGTTCTAAGCATGTGGAGCGACACATCAGCGAAAAAAAACAAAATCCCTGCTACACTGAGGCCGCACTCTAGTAATTGTACTTAGTTCCCCCTTTATAATGACGTTCTAATTATCAAAGAATGATAAGCTTATTTACAAAGTAAAAATGACTAAGAAATTTAATAAAGGAGGTATAGGCTTAAAAAGGCAAATACATTTAATGTTGTTTTTATTAATTTTGAAAGAGAAAACTGTGAATGCAATCAAAATCTTTTTTTTAAGCCTGGTATTTAGGACCTGATACCTTATTTATGGACTCTAATATACTACTTTTCCTAAAAAGAGAAAATATTAAGGAAGATTAAAATAACTTGGCCATTTGATAGCAACAAAATTGTAATAATAAAGCTTAAAAGTTAGAACTTTTCATTTATTTTGAAATATAAATTGAGGAAAAAAAGTAATCCTCTTCTTCTCTGTTTTCTCATGCTACTATGTGTAATCATGTTGTGATGAGTTAGGATTTCTCCTTGTCCCTGTACTTTTTGACTGCTTACCATAATTTTGGAAAAGTATGAAAATTCAAGTTAATCATTTCTTGGCTTATTCTATCACACACAGCTCTACCATCCATATTCTAATTATTTCTACATTTTTATCTCATTACTAAAATATATAGAACAATAAAAATCAATGGCCTAGCCATATGTTCAGCATTATAACTACCTGGTAGATCAGATGTGAAAGATGAACTTTACTTAGTCATAAAATTCATAGATTTCAAGACTGAAAAGTTCTTTGGAGATTACTTTTTAAAAATTCATCACTTTTTAATTTCATCTTGCCCTGCAAACTGCTCAAAGAAAACTATGACCATCAGTTAGCTGTTGCCACATGATGTTATATGATAAGCAATTTCACAATCTCAGTGGCCTAAAACAACCAATACTTATTTATCACTCATAAATTTGCAGATCACCCAGGGGAGTTCTACTTCATGTGTCTCTCATCCTGTTTTGGGGCAAGCAATCTAGCCAAGTATGTTCTCATGACACAAATGCAAGAGGGAAAGCAAGCAAATGTCAAGCCCCTGTCTGCTAACATCCCATCTCATGGCTAAGCCCAAAGTCAAGGGGTAGAAAAGTATACTCTAACTACTTTGAGGTGGGAGAGCAAAAATATTACAATTCCTTGGCAAAGGGTGAAGATATAATAAGGGGTGAAGAACTGGGGTTAATAATTCAATTTTTCAAGGTTAGGTATAGAATGTGGTATGAATATGATAAAATGAGTACTGCACCTCTGCAATAGTCAGTAGCTTCTTATATTCCATTTCAAGACAGCCTTAACAATCTCAAAAATATTTGTGATGAAGATAATTGGGTAAGAGAGGAAGTAGAAAATCACTATTAATTTACTATGAATTGGAAATATATTTCAAACAGTAATGACAGTTTATAATTTTCAAAAGAAATTATTTGATCCTCACAGCTACCTTTTTTATTATTGTTAAAAGTCAAATTGGCCACATGATGGTTTTGAAAGGAGAACATACAACATTGAGTTTGCGCCAGACATTGTACAAAGTTTAAAAATAAATTCAAGTTCTCATTAAAAAAATAAAAACTTGTAGTAGCCAAAGTAAATAGATATAAACTGGAAGTGAATATAACCATTACTTTTTCCCAAAATATTTGAATCATTTTTAAGGAAACACATTAGTCTTGATTCTCCCTATCACTTTTGAAATGGTATAAACAACAAATTTTCCTAAGACTCCAAGCAAGAAAATCTATATACTCTTTTCATTTGGTAGTAAATTGATTACTAATTACAAGTTGGAATGAATATATATATATTATGGTATATATATATACACACACATACACACACACACCATGGTATATTTGTGTATCAGAATTAAAATATCCACACAAGCAGTGTCACCTTCAAAAGTAGCCACCTGAAAAAGCTCTATACTTAATATCAAGTACATTTTCAAATTAATTTCAAAACATTTTTAAGTTACTTATTTTGAATTTCTTTCTCAGCCAGTAGCATGTTCTATTCAACATTCTTAGCTTTTTTCAAATCAAAATTGGATTCAACTCTTTTAAGTAGACAAAATAATTCAGAGCCAATTCTGATCACAAAGTAATAGAGCTGGTGTCCTTGTGGAACTCAGAAAGCTATTTCAAAAGAAGTACTTCCTAATTGAACTATCTTAAAAGATGCCACTTATTTAAATGCATGATTTATACTGAGATTTTCTTTAAAATCTGTTGCTTGCAAAGAGTAGAAACTCACCCTAGCTTATTTTACCAAAAAAGACAGGGGGGAGAGATGGAATTATTTGAAGGAGATCAGGTGACACTCAGAATCAATTGAGAGATTGGAGAACGAGAGACGACCAGGCCATGGGTAACCGTTGCGGGTACAAAGCAAGGAGAGTCAGCTACTACACCCCTGCTGGCCATCTCGGCCCACACCGTGGATGATCACATTGTACACATTGCTAAACGCTTCTGCCACTGGACACCTCAAAAGTAAAGTATCTCTTCTTTCTTGAATCTCTTTCTCCTGACCGTGGTCTCAGGAGCATCCATTTAGCTAAGCCAGGGGCCAGGCTGTACAGAGGGAGGTGATGTCTCCCTTGTCTCCTGGACAAGGCTTTGGAGAAAATTTTTAAAAGAATAAATGATCTCTATATCAGTCATGCCTCTCATATCCTACAAATTCCATTACTGAGAATTTAGACAAACTCATTTAATCAAGATGTTTACACATTGAATTTCAGGACCTTGTGAGTTGAACCCCACAGAATGTCCCATGATGTAAACTAACCTCCTCACTTTAGATAGATAAGTAAAAATTGTTTAAGACCAAACAGTTATATTTCCTTTTGCAAACAGGTAAGTGTGGAAATATTTTAAGATGTCTTCCTCATTTTCTCAGGAAAACAATAAAATGAGTATATTTTCTTCCATCATCACATTGGCTATTATTTCCATCTCCATAGTCAGAGGCTAACTTTTACTGAGTACTTTCCATATGCCATCACTGTGCTAAATGCTTCACAACATTATGATAATTTTGACCTTGCATGACAGGTTTTTTAATCCACATTTCACAGGTTTAGAAACTGAGGCAAGAAGGCTAAGTGACTTGCCTAATGTTCACAGGTCTGTCTGACCCGTAGCTCACTCTGAAAGCCTTATCAAAATGTTTCACCAAAAGAATTTCAAGGTTAAAGCTATTAGGAAAAATCAAATGATGTAATAAAAAAGAAGGGCCACTCCTATTTAATTTATTCTGTCTACACTCTTAAGAATACATTAACAAATTTTTAAATGTATTATTAGGCTAACTTGGTGTATCTGTTGATGACTGTTGTGATGAACAAACATTGTGATTGAAGAAATAGAGAAAAGAAATGCATTATAAATATTTTATCTCCATTGCTATTTTCAGTTTGGCATTTTATTTCCAAAATTTCAGTGGCAATCATCATATGTTCTGGGCAAAGAGGCACATCCATTGACATTTTTCTCTGAACTAATCGGTTCATACATATGTACATAAGGGAATTGATGGATTCACACTAGCCAACTATTAATAGCACCTTGTCGTCATTCAATACTGCTATCTTAAGATTCATAAACACTTTATCAACAGGTTTGGTGATCCTGGCAATTGATTCTTAAGATAGTATGATTTTGTTCCCCATCTGATGGAAGTAGAAATCAAAGTCTAAAGAGGATGAAGTATTGGGACAAAGACTCATATAGGAAAAATCTTCTAAGGTCATATGTGATCTATCTCAGTATATACATCTCACTAGACTTCACCACCTGTGTGGTCCATTTTGGAATGAGACTACAGATACCGTAGCACAGTTAATATTGACCAAATAAAAACATCAGTCTCTAAACCAAACACTTCTCCTGTTCAACCAACACTTACATTGCTTCTCTCCATTTCTGAAAGTAGATAACAAAGACCTCTGTTACTTTCAAAGTAACAAATTCACCAAAATTTTTCATGAAAAAAAAGTTTGTTATATTAAAAAAATAATAAAAATAAAGGGCAGGTGTTCATTAAAAACATCACACATATGTGCATCAACTCTGAAAGACAGAAAGAGGCCACAGAGAATGCTTTGTTAACAGAATTTATCTCTTGGTTTAGCAGTCCTTTGCCAATTTTGCTAAACCGTGAATATATTGGTTGGATGACAAACAATTCTTTCTCAATACCATCTGCTCCTGTGAGTCAATCCTGTGGGAAATAGTTTATACTAAATTTGTCACATCACAACTTATTTCCAGGTCAACAAAGTGGCAGCAATAGAATTACAACTCCTTTGCTGATTCTATCACACATGGATTTTAGTATAGCCCAGAAAAAAGGTTTTGAAATTTTGGGGGCCAAAATACATGGTTGGTTTCACAAGCTTGTGGCCCAGCTAGCCTGACCAAGGCTCCTGCCTCATCCCACCAATAGATCCTTTTCCTGACAAATAAACCTTTTCCTATTCCTTGTAATTTAATTTGCATATGACTACACTATGAGTAGAAAAGCTTTTGGTGAATCCACTTGTCTCTTAAATCTGCAGTAGATGATTAGATAACCAAGAGAAGTGTTCTGTTTCAAATGACTTAATAAGCTGTATTCATGAGAATTTTGGGGGGTTCAAGCTACAGAAGCCCAGTGCAAGCTATCTTAAGACAAGAAGGGAAATTTTTAGAGGCACGCTTGAGTATTTCACTGAACCACCAAGTCAAGAAAAGATCAGAGCTGGGGTTAGATCACAGGAATGTTGAAATCAGAGGTTTGTGTTTCATTAGGGCTCCTCTGCATCTCTTATCTCTGCCTCCCTCTGCACCATAGTTTCATTCTTCTCTCTTGTGGGAGACCAGCTTTTTCCACATAGGGGGGAAATGACCACCAACAGTCTTGAGCTTCATATACAACATTTCATTAATTCTGAGATATAAATATTTTCACCTTTTAACATTTCTGAAATCAAGTTGTGTCTTATAATTGCTGGTAAATTTGTGATCATTGCCAGGCAATAATTATGAATATGCAGAAATTCCCCTAGCTTGGAAGAAAATGCAGAGAGCTCTCAAGAAATGCTGCAACACCAATGCTTATGATAACAAAGACTGGCATTGTTGGAAAACAAAATAGATATCAACAACTCTGTCCAAAAGTGATTCAAAATGTCAGATTCATGAATGTGAAGAATTGCTAGAACTACCTTAACCAACTTATTCCGCTTATATTTCCCTTGTATGTATACACAAGAATGACATGGTTTTAAAATCTATGCATATATTAAGACAAAAAGAGCTCTTTCAATAAGTATAAAACAAACTATATCAGAGCTTAATTAGCAGCAGTTTTTCTTTTTTCAGACATTTTTTGGCTACTCGGGGCCCCTTACTCTTCCAAATAAATTTAATAATTGGCTTTTCTATTTCTGTAGAAAAGACTATAGGAATTTTTATTGGGATTGTATTGAATCTGTATATCAGTTTAGTTAGAACTGACATCTTAACAATATTTAGTCTTCCAATCCATGAACATGGAATGTCCTTCCATTTATTTAGGTCTTCTTTGGTTTCTTTTAGCAATGTTTTATAGTTTTCTGAATACAGTTCCTTTATTTCTTTGGTTAACTTTATTCCTAAATATTTTATTTTTTGATTGCTATTGTAAGTGGGATTTTTTCCTGAATTCCTCCTCAGATTGCTCATTAGTAGTGTACAGAAATGCTCCCAGGGAGGAAGAAATCCATTCTCCTCTTAGATGGCCATGGCAAACCATAGGTTTTACCCAGGCTGCTCACCTTGATGGTGGGGAATGGGTATCGTTCCTGGCTGCAGGGGCTAGTAACTCATGATTTCTGCATCAGCTTCTTAGTTTCTCTGTCCCTCTCCCTCCTGAATGGTATGCAGCACTCTCTCAGTCTGCAGATCCCCAAAGCAGCTGCTTCAGACAGCTTTTTGCCCTTCTTTCATTGTTTTTGTAAGTGAGTTGAGCCCTGCCTGCCTACTCCAATGTCATCTTCCCAGAAGCCTTGCCTAGATTTTTATTGTGGATTGTTTATGTGTTGAGGCTCTTCTTCAATGCTTGGTCCAGTGAAATTTCAGAGCAGTTTGTGCTTAATTGTTCAGCTTTTCCCAGGTCTTCTGCACCAGTTTCTTGCCCTGGACATGGGGGGCAACTTTTAAGTTTACCATTTTTTGTACAATTGTTTTACCTCCAGAGAAGGCTTCCTTTCTCTGTTACTCCTAACTGTTCTGTTTGTTTTTGTGCAGATTTTCCTCATCAGTCCCTATGATTTGCTCAACTGCTCTCCCTCACTTAGTATACCCTTTTCATTGCAATTTTCAGTCCATAGGCTTATCCTGCCTTACAGAAGTTTACTTTCCCCTTTATTTCCATGAGGCTTTTCTGTATCCAGGAATTTCCACATTAGAATATCTCCCTCCAGGGAGCTAGATGGGGTCAGCATTCAAAAACATTCAGGTCCCCTACCTGAATGTTTGTGGGGTTCTAATTCATTTCTGTGAGTGGCTCTGTGATCTGTAATCATGGTACAAGGTACCAGAACCAGGGTGCTGCCACTTTGTGACTCAAGCCATGTGGGTCTGAGTGAGAGGGAGGGATGCAGACTGGCAGGTCTGAGTTGAAGATTTTCTACCTTCATTGTTGGCGGGGTTTTTTCCCTCTGATTCAGTGTTTGTGGAGTCCTTTTCTAGTCTGTATTGTCCTCCAGAGCTCTAAGCCAGTGGGATTTGTCCTCTTATTGGTTGTTTCTGAGGGGAGACTTTTCTGGCAGATGTATTATGCTGTCATCTTGATGATATCATTCCAGATTTGTTTTTATTTGACACCATTAGGCACCATACATGTAACTTGGTAAAAGATAATGTTTTTTGTTTTTTGGATTGTTTTTTTAGGAGGTACCAGGGACTGAACCCAGGATCTCATAGATGGGAAGTAGGCACTCAACCACTTAGCTACATCTGCTCCCCAATAAGAACTGGTTTTCTCATTTGAGTATTTGTTTTTTTAGAAGGTACCAGGGATCAAACCCGATACCTTGTGTGTGGGGAGCAGGTGCTCAACCACTTGAGCTACATCTACTGCCCAATATTTAATGTTTAGAAAGCCAAAGTTCTTCAGTAGGCTAATAAACATTAACTTTTTATCTCACAATTAAAAAAAAAAGTTTTATTTAATTTTGATTTTTCTGTTCATGAACTGATTATACTTGGTTTGTGGGAAATATAGCTTCAGGAATAACGCCATAAGGGTTCTTTTGTTCACTTCAACCACCACCATCTTCTAGCAAGACTGAATCTAAAAATTCTAGGCAGAATGGTAGCTTATTTTAGTTAATAAGAAAATAAGAAAGAAAAAAAGAAAGCTATTAAAGGAACACCATTACAAAGTAAAGTTAACTTTCAGTTAGACTGCACTTACCCTATACATATGAAATACAAAGGATATATACAGGAAGTTTGATTAAAGGCAAGGAGGAGAGAAAGAACTGAGGAGCTTGCAAGAAGTGTTTGGTCAGTGGATTGAAATGATAATTGAAATGTTAGGACTGGGCAAACCAAAACTATGCTTCAGTTGTAGATAAGGGAAAAGTGACCCAGGACAAGATGAAAAACATTTGAATGCAGAACTCAAATCAGACTGAATAACCTGATAACTCCCTTTATATGCATTTATCTTTAATCATATATTTTCTCTTTTCCTCCCCTCTGGCACTTCTGCTCCTTTATTTGAGAACTGTAGTTGACCTTCATGACTTCATTTCCCAATTCACATGCAACTATCACAAATTGAAAGACTAACATTTGAACTCTACCTTGCAGGGGAGAAAATTTTTACTTTGGTAATTCAAATAGAATCAGCTGTTATAAATAAAATATAGTCACTGAAAGAGAAATTTCATTCCTCCTAGCAAGTCAGGTGAACCCAGAAAGTGATTTTTTTTTAATTGGCTAAGCAAAAGTGTCTTGCTGCTATAAAGGAGGTTATTCTCACAAACTTAACCTTACTGTCCTCAGATATTTAGCTCTGGCTTGTTAGTGATTTGCAATTTTACTATAATGAACTCTGTTAAATAGATTAAATCATGAAATCCTCGAAGTCAGGAAAATGGAAGTCACTATCCTAACATTTGTGCCATCATTTCCATGCATATTGTTATACTTTTACCACATATGTATATGTTATGTTGTAAAATATTGTGTCCTTTTAAATATTTTCTTAAATATTATCAAACCATATGCATCATTTTCAAATTCCTTCATCAGTAAATATTATCCTTTTGAGATTTATCCATGTTGTTACCTGTGACATATACTTACTTTGCACAAGACTTTCATTTTCCTAACTTACATATTACAAACTTTTGGTGCTTTTTGACTAATATGGCCATCATTATATCCTCCCCATTCTAAAGTGATGAGGAATATATGAGTGATCCATTGCACAAAATAAACATCAGCTCATAATGTCACCAAATAGAGTAAGAATTTAACCTTTCAATAAGCAACTTATCCTGTTACAATAACATAATATGTTATGCTCATTTCTCTGGATGTCCTAGATAAAGATATTTCCAATTAAGCAACAGGTATATTGACTTTCTAAGGGTAGATCACTTTTAAAATTCTATCTTTAGAAATAGATAGGATATGAATGCATATTTGATTCAGGAATAAAACACATTAATTTACAACCCTGTTAAGGAAAAACGAAAGATTAGAGAAGAGACTTTCAATATTTCTGATACATTGTGAATGTGATGACTTAAGAACCAAAATCAACACTGATTTTATATAAGTGCAAAATTGCAGACATTTTGCCTCATTTTCATTTCTTTAAAAAAAAATTTAGCTGAACCAAGAATGACAATATATTTTCATCTCTTAAATCTAGGTAGTAAGTTCATGGGTACCTTTTAAATTATGCTCTAAAGTTTGAAATATTTTAAAGTTAAAAAGGGATTCTCTGTAACTTGTGGGTTTTGTGGCCTAGTTTACAACAGGTACCTGTTAGTATAGGTTTGTGTGTTTCCGAAATTAGGACAGAACATTTCAATAATAAAGAGAATCTCTTCTGTACAGTTGGGTGGGCTAGTTGAAAATGACATGCTTTGCTGTAAATTGAAGTGACAGAGTATAGAAGAATTTATTATAGATGTGCTTTGGAATCTGATAGACCTAGAATTAAGTCCAAATTCTTAACAGCTTAGGAAAGTTGTTTAACCTCCCAACTCCTGGGATAAAATCTGTGCCCCATTAGGGAGTCCCTGGCCTGATTTTAATAACTTAAGCTGGGCAATTTTAAAGACTTAGAATATGTTGATGTCTCCAGAGCCCTCAGGAGCCCCACTGTTTGAGGCAATATTTACCTTGGAAGTCAATGAGATCCTGCTGAGATGTGCATAAGCGTAACCTCTGGAATGATCTCCCAACTCACTTTGTAGTCTCTTAGCCAAACAAACTCATTTGTCTTTACCTTTTGCCCCTTTTGGTCAAGGTATTTTTCCAGTTGTTTGCTAGTTGGTGCTTGGTAGTAATCCCTTGGTGCCAGGTAGGCTCATCCCTGGGAGTCATGTCCCATGCCAGGGAAAGGTAATACATTTATATGCTGAGTTTGGCTTAGAAAGAGGCTACATCTGAGCAACAAGGAGACTTTTAGGAGGTAACTCTTAGGCACCCTATAATACTAGGCTAAGTTTCAATTTCAAAAGAAAAGGTTCATAAGTACAGTCATCAATATCAAGGGCCTATCAATGGTCCATCCTCTTTCACTAGTCACTGCTCCTATACTTGGGGTATTCTTGCTGACCCATTAGAGAATGTGGCAGAACTCCTCAGGATGGGAATTCAATGTTCTTTCAGTTACTGTGTGGCTCTCCACCCACCATGACAATGACACTTGAACTCATCCATATGCCTTATAGGTATGCCCCAGGAAAATCTCCTCCCATGCATCCCCCATCACTGACACCCTGCACCAATGATCCTTCCCTGCCACAGTTGTAGCCCTTCCAAAACTTCTTCAAAATGAAGCCAACAAAATAGCTGAATAAAATTAATAAGAAAATAAAATAATAATGATAGTTTTAAAAACAGCAAATAAAATACTAAAAAGTTTTTAAAAATTGAAATAATTTTTTTTTAAAATTTTAATGTTTTACTTTTGGCATTATGTCTTTCATCACTGTAATATCTGTTGTCTTGTATGTACAGTGACATTTTATTCCATTTATTTCCCCAGTGTCTTATTTTTTTCATTTTATCTTCCAAGAAGCTTTAGTTTATAAAAAGTCATGTATAGAATATAGGCATTTCTCATATACCCAACATCCTCCCCTTTCACCTTTCCCCTATTAACAATATTTTACATGTGGATTGTCCTGAATAACTTTGCAATGACATATATAGGGCATTATACATCTTGTCATAACTAACAGTATTGTGCAGGAGAGAGATTAAATTATAATGTAAACTATAATCCACACTTAGTGGCAATGCTCCAATATGTGTTCATCAATTGTAACAAATGTACCATATTAATGAAGGATGATGTTAATGTGGAAAGTGTGGGAGGGATAGGGAGTGGGGCATATGAGAATCTCCTACATTTTTTATGTAATATTCATGTAACCAAATTATCTTTTTTTAAAAAAAGTTAAAGTATATTTTAAAAAATAATAAATATCAGGAAGAAAAAGGAAAGAAGAAGTTGAACCAAAAATCAAAGAAGAGCTGTGGGGAAAAAAAAAAAACACTAGGCAAGAGAGAGAAATTGACCATCAGAGTAAATTCACCAACATATTCAGATGCCTAGACATCAGCGAAAATTTACAAGCCATGCTATGAACTAAGAAGAGATGGCCCAACCAAAGGAACAAATCAAATATCCTGACAAGATACAGGATTTAAGACAACTAATCAATGATCGTTGATCTCTTAAAACAATTCAAAGAATTGAAGGGAAATATGGCTAAAGAGATAAATGATACAAGAAGACACTGGGTGAGCATAAAGCGTAATTGGAAAGCCTGCAAAGAAAAGTAGCAGACCTTATAGGAATGAAAGACACAATAAATGAGATTAAAAATACATCAGAAGGGAGCAGATATGGCTCAAGTGCTTGAGCTTCCACCTTCCACGCGGGAGGTCCCAGGTTCCATTCACAATGCCTCCTGAAAAAACAAAAACAAACAACAAGCAAAACAAATGAAATAACCAACTCAAGGAAGCTGATGTGGTTCAGTGGTTGAATGCCGGCTTCCCACATACAAGGTCCCAGGTGCAATCTCCAGCCCTTGTACCCCAAAATATATATATATATTAGAGGTATATAACAACAGATTTGAATTGCTTAAAGACAGAATTAGTGATTTTGAGGGCAGAACATCTGAACTGGAAAAGACAGGAGAACAGGAAGAGAAAAGAATGGAAAAAATGGAACAGGGTCTTAGGGAATTAAATGACAACACAAAATGCATAAACATATGCTTTATTGATGTCCTAGAAGGAGAAGAGAATGGAAAAGGGGCAGAAAGAATATTTGAGGAAGTAATGACCAAAAAGTTCCCAACCCTTATTAAAGATATAAATATCAATATCCAAGAAGGGCAGCATATACCAAACAGAATAAATCTGAATAGACCTAATCCAAGACACCTACTATTAAGAATGACAAATAACAGAGATAAAGAGAGGATTCTGAAAGAAGCAAGAGAAAAGAAAAGCATCACATACACAGGAACCTTAGTAAGATTAAATTCTGACCTCTCATCAGAAACCATAGAGGCAAGAAGGAAGTGGTATGATGTATTTAAAGTACTGAAAGAAAAAAAACTGACAGCCAAGAATCCTGTATCAGGTAAAAGTGTCCTTCAAAAACGAGAGTGAAAGAACAAAATGGCTGCACCCTGCAGACTCTGATTTTCTTTTATCTCCTTTTTTGCCCCTCACTTATGTCTAGTTGAGAGTAGTACAGACTGGCTTTCTCCCGCTATGTTCTCCCTCCTAAGCTGTGGTCACCGGGTCATGGCTTCTCTCAGCAAACACCTTCTCTTGGCCTGGTTCAGCAGTGACACTCCACATTTCCATGTGATAGTCATCAGTGGAGGACATAACAGAACTGGGGCAGCCACCGCTGGTTGGAGCTCCCAGACTCTGCTACTCACACACCATATGGACACTATCAGTGAGGAGCATTAGTGATGTGGAACTTGATGAGGAGGTGGGCTGCCAGTGCCTCCACACTCCCTTCCTTCCACCCCGTGCCAGATGTGGACAACCTATTCTCCCCACCAAAGCTAGTGTGACTCCCAGCCCCTGTAGTTTAAGCCTTGATCCATGTCTCACAGTAATCAGGTAGGCTGAGCTAGAACACTGGGTTAGTCTGTTTTGTGGACCACAGGTTGTGTTGCTGCTGACAGAAGTAGTCAGTCATAGGAGAGCACTGCATCTTGGGAAAGAGGGAAGCTTCAAGAATACTCACAAATAGATGAAATAATTCAAATAATTCATTCCTGCCATTTACCATTTACCATCTTGTGGCTTTGGATAAAGGATGAAAAGGATTAATTAATGTTATTATTAGTCAGTTATTAAGTGACCATTGTGTTTTTCTCAAAATTTTGTGAGGAATTTCTGATGAACAATGTTCTTTTTATTGCATTTATATTTCTACTGAGTTTTTTTTTCCTTCAATTTTATGCTTAGGACCTGACACAGTTCTCTCTCTCTCTCTCTCTCTCACTCATATAGGCTAGAGTTTGACAGAAATAATTTAAAGCAAGACCACTTTCATGATAGAAGCTACTTAAAATATCACCTTGCAGATTATGCATGAAAATTGGGGATTTCCTCCCACCTTTTGCTTAAGAGTGAACAGTAATTGGAATATTAATGGTGTTTTATAAAAATTGTGAATAAATCACATATTTGTATACTGGAATAATTTTTTAATTGTCATTTAGTTTGTAATTATGAACTACAACAATAAAACTCTAGAAAAAAATATAGGGAAACATCTTCAAGATCTTATGGTAGGCAGTAGTTTCTTAAACTTTACACTCAAAGCACAAGCAATGAAAAAAACATTGATAAATGGGACCTTCTCAAAATTAAACACTTTTGTTTTTCAAAAGACTTTGTCAAAAAAAAACAGCCTACTCAATCGGAGAAAACATTGGAAAACCACATATTCAATAAGGGTTTGATATCCATGTAATATAAAGATATCATCAACTCAATGATAAAAAGACAAGCAACCCAATTAAAAAGTGGGCAAAAGACTTGAATAGACATTTCTCCAAAGAGGAAATACAAATGGACAAAAAGCAAATGAAAAATGTTCAACATCAGTAGCTATTAGGGAAATGCAGATCAAAACTACAATAAGATACCATTTCACATCTTATAGAATGGCCATTACTAAAAGCACAGAAAACTACAAGTGCTAGAAAGGATGTGGAGAAACAGGAAAACTCCTTGACTATTGGTGGGAATGGAAAATGGTGCAGTCTCTGTGGAAAACAGTTTGGCATTACCTCAAGAAGCTGAATATAGAACTGCTGTATGATCCAGCAATTCCATTATTAGGAATATATTCAGACAAACTGAAAACAAGGACATGAACTAACATTTGAAAACCCATGTTCATAGCAGCATTATTCACAATTGTTAAAATGTGGAGCCAGCCCAAGTGTCCATTAACCAATGAATGGATAAAAAAATGTGGTATATACACACAATGGAATACTATTCAGCTGTAAAAAGAAATGAAATCAGGATGCATATGAAAACATGGATGAACCTAGAGGATATTATATTGAGTTAAATAAGCCAAACACAAAAGGACAAATATTGTATGGTCTCACTAATATGAACTAAATTTGATGAGTAAATTCATGGAGATAAACTCTAGAGTATAGGTTACCAGGAAATAGAATGTGGGTTGAGAATGGGAGCTGATGCTTAATGTACATAGCATTATTAATAAGGTTAATTGTAAAAGTGTGGAAATGAATAGATAGTAATATATTATAGTAGTATAACTACACTTCTGATTTATAAATGTGGTTGTGGCAGAAACAGGTAGTCTTACATAGGTTTCAATTGAAAGGAAACTAGGGAATAATCTAGGGAATGTATAACAATGATTTTGGTGGTGGATGAACATTGTTGCTAATAGTATAAATATAAGAATGCTTTTCTTTTACAAAATGCTAAGAATATGGTGATACACAGGAAAAGTACCACTAAAGCAACTTATGGGTGATAGTCAACAGTAATATTGTAATATTTTACAGCAATGGCACAAAAGATATTGTTTTCAATACTAAGGGACAACAATAGGTTGGTATAAGAGGGTATGAGATTTTTCCTTTTGGGGTAATGAAAACGTTCTAAAGACAGCACAGCTCTGTGATGAAAATGAGATCCACTGAGTACAATTTGAATGGATTGTACAAAGCATGGGATGGTATACTACAGGGAAGCCAGTGGTGGAAGATGGACTGTGGTTAACAGGACAAATATAAGAATGTTTACTCCTGAACAATAAAAAATAAATAATACTAATATAGGTTGCAATAATTGGATGGGTGTGGGAAAAATATAACAAATGTGATATATTTTGATGATGCTCTTTCATAGTTTGTAACAAATGTTTCACAACAATGCTATGTTGTTGGTGGGGAGATGTATGAGAGCCTTGTATGATGATATGCAGGTTTGTTTTGTAAATTCACAAATTTTACTATAAATTTATTGTTTATGTATATTCATGTATCAATAGTATACTTCAATAAAATTTTATTCTTAAAAATATAAACAAAAAAATGAGTGTGAGTTTAAAGTCTTAACAGACAAACAAAAACAGGAGTATGTTACCAAAGGACCAGAATTACAAGAAATACTAAAGGGATTGCTGCAGCCTGAAAGGTAAAAAAGAGAAGGACAAGAGACCTGGAGAAGAGTTTAGAAATAAGGATTATTAGGAAAGGTAAATTAAAGGGAAAATAGACAGAAAATAGTAAAATATGACAACAGAAAGCCAGCAGATAAAATGGACAAAGTAAGTAATGCCTTTACAGTAATAAAATTGAATGTTAATGGCTTGAACTCCCCAATCAAAAGACATAGACTAATAGAATGGATTTAAAAAATGGGAGTGGATGTGGCTCAATTGGTTGAGCACCTGCTTCCTACATGGGAGGTCCTGAATTCAGTTCTTGGGACCTCCT